>CAEGAE010068556.1:0-14175 GCA_903067095.1 Girardinus metallicus | reverse complement strand
TATATATATATATATTTATTTATTTATTTATTTATTATTTATTTATTTTACCAGATCGGACTTTAATCCAATTTCTTCTGGTTTTGTTTGGAAAAACTGTCTTTAATTTCAATCAACCCTATCGTGAGTTGCATGACGGAGTATTATGGCCAAGGTACGAGAGTTATTTTTGGTTATTTTTGTTAAATACAAGAATATAGCCATAATATCAAAATAAGAAGCAATTCTTACCGGAAAAACAAATTAAAATTAGGAGGAAAAAAGTCGCGGATCCAGTGTTATATAGGCTCCTAATCACTACCAAATATCTAAAATGAATCAATTCAAAGTGCGCCCAGATCGGTTGCATAGCAACTCGAACCTGAACGTGCGCGATGACGTCAGTCGTCGCTGACGAGTCCCTTTTCTCTGGCGCTGAGCTTGGCGAGTGGCGGTCACCTCCATCATGAAGCCGGCCTTTACAGGGGAACAGATTTCCAAGTGGTTCACATCAGGGACCACACTCGCTACACTGAACCTCAAAGAGACCAAAACCGAAAGTTCTACTCCGGCAGAGACCAGGTAAGAAAAATTATAAAAATGCGCAACGAACTTTTTGTGCTTAATTGGTGTTAGCATTAGATAGCTAGCTATCTAGCTAGCAGCACATGGTCTGGTTCGGCGGTTTCAGAAACTGCTGTGCTTCCAGTTGAGTTAGAAAGCATAGGCGTAGCTTCCATGTCCACACCAACTCTAGCACGTATTTCGTACACCTTTTGCCTTTATGTGCCGGCATATATTTGCGGACAGTAACTCGGCAGCAGTTTAGCTCTCTGTTCAAAGCATTAACAGCCAGTGGACGACTGCTATTTAAAATTTGTTTGCAAAACGTAAATGGCAAGTCCGCTCATCGTTCATTATCTAACTACAAATTATATATATATATATTTTTTGTCCTCTAAATTTACAGCTTGTAACATAAAATGTGTGGTTTCACGTTTAAACTAACGGACGTGGATTAGTAATGTCAGTAAAAAAAAAAAAAGTATTAAAAGATGTGTAACTTGATTTGTGAAACCATTAAAATATTTCTAATGAAACCAGAATTATGTAATTAAGATCCCAAATTCTGGATTAGTTTGTGCCCCTCGGCTCAACTTGAAATATGTAACAAATTGTAAACCCGAGCATAATAATTATCATAAAAAAATGTTCCTGCAAATAATTACTACCCTGTAAAAAATTATGAAATGTGCGACAGAGTTCATATCGTTTCATTAAACTATGCTTGTTGGAAAAATCTTTTACTTTTATAATGAAGATAAATATGCTCCTGCTAAAATCTAGTGCTCATCAAATCAGTTGATTTTTGGTTTATAGACATTTAAAAACTGTTTGACAAGTGAATTTTGAGCATTAAAATTAACATTTATTGTACCTTTCTATAG
This sequence comes from Girardinus metallicus, assembly GCA_903067095.1. Classification (NCBI taxonomy): domain Eukaryota; kingdom Metazoa; phylum Chordata; class Actinopteri; order Cyprinodontiformes; family Poeciliidae; genus Girardinus; species Girardinus metallicus. Next base: position 12,748 of record CAEGAE010068556.1, on the reverse strand, counting down.
ATTTGTGAGAGTTTTTCCCTTGACTGGTTCTTGTGACTCCTGATTGAACCAAAAATAACTAGAAGCAGCCTCCTGCTAGTGAATAATTATTGTATACTTAAAGTACAGCATAAGTTAACTTTTCTATGTGGCATGAGTTTTCACAAGGAAGTTCTAATTTTAATTGGAAATAAACCGAAGGTCCAAAGCAAACTGTAATCATAAAAAATATGAATAAAAAAATAAAATAGCATTTTTTCCCTGCTGTTTCAATCTTGTATCAACATAAATAAACATATTATAGTCTTAGACGTCAATGGTGTCAAAGGAAATCAAGCGTTTTGCGACTTGACACAATAACAAATTTTGCTGGATGATAAACTGTCCAAGAAATTATTACGATTAGCAATAAACAATAATATTGTTTTGAGACCATTTTCAACTAATATAATAGTAATATAATAAAAGTGCAAGTTTGCCTGTATAAACTTTAATTTTGTACAGAACTCTCCACACTGCAACTGGAAAACATTTTAAAAAGCCAAAAAAAAAAAAAACCTCTACAGCACAAAACAATAAATAAAAATAAAATAAAAACAATACACAACCAAAACCATAATTAAAATGGATTCTGATGTCTCTTAACGAAATTACCATTCAAAAAATATCAATCAGAATGGAAATTGAGCTCATTTTAATATCATGAGAGTATTTGATTTAATGATTATTGTAACAGACTTGGATGCAATATTTGAATTTAAAATGGTATTACAAAGCAGCTACACTGATATGACAGCCTAAACTAGATGTTTTTTAGTGATTTATTGTATGGCTGGAGAAACCTATCATGATATTAGACTTTCACATCAGTCTGTATTAATAATTGTTGAAAATTATTGATCGTTTTTTTTATTGTAAATATGTGAAATTAGGGCTGAAACGATTCCTCGATTGATTCGAGTACCTCGATTACTAAAATTCCTCGAGGACAATTTATCTGCCTCGAAGCTTCGTTAATTTACGTTTTATTATTTAGCGCACCATGTTCCGGCAGGAACATTATTTGCGTAACGCAGAGCTCTGACTTCCGCCTCTGAGTTGTTGACGAAAGCTAAGTGTTGGCGGCATAACGTCCAGTTTTCAAGTTCGTCCCATGGGATTTTATTGATTGATGATAATGTCTGGGTTTTCATCGTTTTTGGGGGACCAATAAACATCCTTAAAATGACTGGCGCGATGCCTGGAGTTCGGCAGCCTTAATCCTTTGGGAGCTGCTGGTTGAAAGCGAACGGCAGGAAGAGGCTGCAGGAGTATTTATACAGTTGAGCGGATAGACTGAACACGACAGGCGGCTGAGTCATTGGTGCTTATAGCGTAAGTGTAGCTTTACTGACGAACCGCACAATACATTTCATATCATTCCGGTCTCAACAAACGGGTGGCGGAAATCATTATTGCTGGTTCATGGCTTGTAGATGAGTTTCGGAGTGTGACGAACGAAGGTGCCGTAAATATCCTGTATTGCTCCCCCCATTCTTACGTTCGTCCTCTGGTCTATTGGTCGTCTTTCCATCCTGGACTTACGTTTGTCTGTCCCCTGGTCTATTTCCTCTCCTCCACCCCCATCTTACGTTCGTTCGCTCGCCTGTCCCCTTCCCCCAGCATCCCAAGCCCCCCACTGCAGGCGACATTTCCCATATTCTCAAACAGGTCTGGGACAAGGTGAGAGTTCATCTATTAAACTGGCTGAAGATGAATACCTAAACTAAAAGCTGGATTATACACAGTTTTTAAAAATGTATTTGTGAGACTGCCTCTTTATTATTAAATTGAATATAATTTCAGATTTTTGTGTAACTTTTCTTCAGGTTAACTTAGAAAGTGAGCTATTATTGTTACAGGTTAATTTTCTAAACTACAAAAAAGTAACTAGTAGAGAAGCTCAAATATGAAAAATTGGACTGATAATTGATATCTAATAGTAACATCAGTGTTATGCCACATTTACCTATATTTTATTTTATATTTTTTTTATCCAATTACTCGATTAATCATAAGAATAATCGATAGATTACTCAATTACTAAAATATTCGTTTACAACAGCCCTAATATATACATATATATGTATGTATGTATATATACATATGTATATATGTATGTATGTATGTATGTATGTATACGTATGTATGTATGTATGTATGTATGTATGTATACGTATGTATGTATACATGTATACGTATGTATGTATACATGTATACGTATGTATGTATGTATACATGTACACTTATATATATATATTATGTGTTTAAAAGTCAAGATTTTAAACTGGCAGGAAGCCGGAGCGCCCGGAGAGAAACCTGCAAACGGCAAATTTCTTTTTGATATTTTATATATTAAATGTAATTACAAAATGTATTTCTGAATTTTTGTTATTAAATGTCAGAAATACATTTAATTATTTCTGAGCCTTTAATCTGAAGTAAAGCCTCCAGTGAAGAGGGTTATGAGAGAGGGGATTCAAACCCAGGACTTTTCTTGTTGCAAGGCAGCAGTGCTCCCAACTGAGCCACTGTGCAACCATTTTATTCACAAAATTAATGTTTTATTCACACAGAAAGAGGCCAATTAACCAAACGGTCATGATTTTAGACTGTGGCAGGAAGCCGGAGCGCCCGGAGAGAAACCTGCAAACAGGAAACCTGTCTAATCTTTTTTACCCTTTCGTCCCATAAGTGTTTGTGTCTCTGGTCGCGAATATTTAAGTTACTGAACACATGTTCTGTTGCAGTCACTTAAACTTGTCCAGCCTCAAAATGCTCGCTTATTTCATCACCTTGGATATTACCTTCAACGAAAATGGATATTTGTAGCTCCTCTCAGAAAGCGCCTTGATCATGTTCGGGAGGAGGGGCTGGAGAAACCGTCACCGTGAGTCTGTTGTCCTGGAGTTGCTCTTAAATTGTTCGCTTTTCATAAACAAACATGAAGCCCCTTCTGAACATGTCTTCACTGCAGCGGCTGTCTGCAGTGAAGACATGTTCATCAACAGCCTTCAGTGTTTGCTGTCCGTGCATAACGTATGTGTAGTACTGATCTGGGTCTGAACCATGGCAGATAACAGAGGACAGGTGGTATCTCTCTGGTCCACGTTCTCCAGGTACGTCGATGGTTGGGTTGGGAACGATTTTGAGTTTCTTGTTAACCCTGGCCGATTGTGGCAGAAAAAAGACGAGGACGTTGTTGTCAGTCAGGCAGTGTTTGTGTTTCAATCTTGAGCTGCAGCCGGAGCAAATTGTTGTGACCCCCAACTCCATCCAAAATCTAAAAAGAGATGCGATGTTATCTATGGCTGTGGAAGGTGGGAGTACAACTATTGGGTGGTCACTCAACAGCTCTAAGTATTTCATTTCACAGTTTGTACAACTGCCTGCACTGTACATTTCCCTGTCAGTACTTCCACCAAAAGAATCGAGCCAGATCAAGACAGATTCGAGTAAACGTGAAATCTCAAAGTCACTTCCCAAGCCCAGACCTCTCTCCCTCAGTTCCCCGAGGACTGGGGAGATGTCTTCTGGAGACACGTGTTTTCCCGGATGGTGGATGGCTGAGTGGAGAAGAGCCGCACAGCACGGGATGGACGACGCCTCTATAAAGACCTTTTCCGGAGCGAGACACCTCCTGGTCACGCTCAGGTTCAGGATGGCTTGTAAAGAGGCGTTCACCCAACTGTTGTGGAAGACGTTGGAGAACTTGAAGAAGTTCTCCGTGTCTTCCATGACAGTTTGTTCCTGCTGTGCGGCCTCTGTTCTCAACACATCCAGGATGTCTGGGCCAGCTCCCTGCTCTGAAAGGTTAACGTCCCCCTCCGGGTCGGTTATCCCTTTCAGAACAGGGGAAAAACTGTCCCCAAAGACCTTGCTCTCGGTAGAGAGCGCTACCCCAGCCGGGGTAGTCTTGTCTTTGGGAACGGCCACACACATGTCTCTGGTTGGGGTTTGAGAGATGTTCCCTACGACTGTCGTCTCATGCCTAAGGTTGTTGTCCACCGTCGTGTCTCTAAAACCAGTGACATTGCTTAGACTGGCAACTGTCTGATTCAAAGGACAAACTTCCCCCGCCGGGTCAGTCTGTCCGAAGACGGTACGCTCGTCCGAGGTACTGTCCTGCAACGCCTCAGTGGGGTCAATGTCTGTGGATCCACAGACATCCGTCGCTCTATCGAAGCAAACCTCCCCAGCCGGGTCAGTTTGCTCAGAGCTGCTGTCATCTAAATCCTTTCCGGGAAAGTAGTGATTAAAAACCTTCTTCATCCCCGTAGTCACTGCGTATCCAAGCCCCCAGCCGAGCGGGAGGAAGAGGGGAACTAACGCCTTGGAAATACCGAACATGGTTACAACGCACAAAGCAGAAACTCACCAAACCTTCTGGATCCTAAATGCTTGAGTGTTTGGAGATTCACGCTTTCAAAGCCTCAGAACTTCTTTGATCTGTTGTGATGTAATAAGGTAATCTATGACATCATCAACGAGCTCACTTAAGTTCTGTGGCACGGTCTTGCTTCTGATTGTTGCTATGGAAACGATCAGATCGGTTCTGCATGTCTCAAACTATAGATGAAATAAGGACTGCTTGCGATTTTTTTTATGGTTCGTTTTTTTTAAATTATTTTCCTAAAAAGAAGTAACGCTTAGCCTGGCGGGGAGCTACTAAATGCCGGATGATTATAAAAAAAAATAAACGTTGCTCTTTTACATTTTCTGTCTGTCTGATCTGATGTCTGTCTGTCTGTCTGTCTGTCTGTCTGTCTGTCTGTCTGATAGATAGATAGATAGATAGATAGATAGATAGATAGATAGATAGATAGATATAATTCTCAAGCATTTTCTCTAACAAAATTTGACCCAAAAGGTTAAACTAAAGTAACTGTTTGCTGTAACACATTTATGTTTAAAAGTGGCACAACTTTTTCACAACTCTTCTCTACAACCTCTCACTGATCCTGAAAATTACAGACTTTTCTTCTGCCCAAGCACACAAACTGGTGTTATTGTCAGCATTGCTTGTTAGCGCTTTTGTGCTCTGTGATCGGAGAAAAAAAAAAAAGAAGATTGGATTTGTAATTTATGAATGTCCAGTCACCGATCAGAGCCGGTCAACCGTAAAATCAGCCAGTTCCAGCCAGGGCTGAAACGATTCCTCGAGTGATTCGAGTACCTCGATTATTAAAATTCGTCGAGAAAAATTGATCTGCCTCGAAGACTCGTTAAATTATATTTTATTATTTAGTGTTCCAGCTGGGACTTTATTTTCCATTTTCACTTCCGCCTGAGTTGTTGACGAAAGCTAAGTGTTAGCAGCATAACGTCCAGTTTTCAAGTTCGGCCTGGGAGGATTTTATTGATTCATGATAATGTCCGGGTTTTTGCGGGAGCGATGCTTTGAGTTCGGCAGCTTTTCTCCTCCGGGAGCTGCTGGTTAAGAGCGAACGGCGGGATTATTTATACAGGTGAGCGGATAGACTGAACACTGTGCTTTAGATTTGTAGCTTTACTGAAAATACCGAAAATAAATGTCATATCATCCCGGTCTCAACAAATGGCTACATCTCCCAGAATGCTGTGCAGTTCTGGATCAAAATGCAGTGAATATTCTACGTATTCAATATTTTATCAGATGCATTGTCTGATGATGCATCCGGCCCTAGTTTTTTGCGGTATGTTGGATAATGAAAGCGAGACCCTGGAGATTTTAAAAAATGTTTAGAGGAAAATGGTGTGACTTTTTTTTTTTTTTTTTTTTTTTTTTTTGGTATTTGTTGCATCATAAAAACTCTACAGAGACAGAAAAAATCTCAAATGTTAATAATGAAAGCATTTTCCTCCATATTTACAAACCTATCAGTTACTACAGGATTGCTACAGCCTTCTGGTACAATACAAACTCAAACGAGGGGTTTTCAGTAGTACGTAAACCAATTGTTGGTGGAAAAATATCTTTCACAGAGTTGATACTTGGCTTATCACAGGACATTTTCACATTTCTCCACACTGGGGTGTATCTTCTCACAGTGTTGTACTCTCTCCTTTGGGTCTCAGAGGCCCGGGGTAGTAGTACGGAAGATCCCAGACCCTGCTGGGTGTGAACGAACTTGAGTGGCGCATGGCCCGATCCACATACCCTGAGACCGTTGGGATCTCTTCCCTTTCATGACTTCCACCATGGGGCATTATGGGAGAGACTGAGCCCTGCTTCTTGTACTGGCTGCTCCAGACCTCCATCAATAGGCCTTCTTCTTCAATATATTGTCTTTGGTTGAGGAAGTCGATCAGGATGTGCTTGAAGACGGTCGCCAGCTCCCAGGGTCGTACGTCGTTGGTGGCGATCACTTCACGAAACCTGTTAAAATGTAGTAACAATGACATTTTACCATTAATTTCAATCACTATGTAGTTAATACCTTTAGTTTTTATGGTTTTTGCTCTCTTTTTTTTATCAGTGTTGATATTGAAGATTAAATTTTAGGTAAATCTGGATTTCTTTTGTACCAATTCACTCCTTGGGTTTCCATATTTTGAAGTGATGTCTGCACATGCAGACACCACTTGTTTGAGAAGTATATTTGTTTTATATTGTGAGAATAAAGTTATAATATTACAAAAACAAAGTCTTATCAGAATAAAATCAAAATAATATGAAAATAAACTGATTATGGCTTTATTCTGGTAATATTATATTAGGAGAATGAAGTAGTAGTTTTAAGAGAACTCCACATAAAATAACAAAAGATTAGGAATATAGAGCATCTTTTGAAGTTATACTTTGGTGTAAGTTTTACAAATTCAGACACACTTCATCTTTTAACATATTAATATCTAATTATTATAAGGAGCAGGACTTTGAAACAATTGAGCAAATGATTGTCTATTTTGAAGAAAGAACCACAAGGACAGACAGACTCATGTCAGATCGAGATAATTCTGTTCAAGCTTTTTTTCTCATCAAAACGACTTTTTGTAATTTTATGATGTTCTTCTGGTAAAACCGCATTTATTATGGTTATATTCTTGTATTTAAACAAAAACATTTTGTAGCCTGGTCCTGAACTCTGTCGTACAACTCACACAAGGGGTGATAGAAATCAAAACCACTTTTTGAAAATATTTTCTTTCATTTGTAATTTCCTTTTTTAGTAAAGAAAGCAAGAAAATAATTGTAGCATTACAGCAAAATTGGATATGGGAGATTTTATGTTTAAGTTATGTCTCCAAGCACTACACATTGTATGAAGAATGGCATTTTTAAGGTGGGACAGATTCATAAAAAGGCCACAGAAACATCTCAGTAGTGCCATTTGTTATTTTTTTTTATGTTTTGGTTACATAAGCGCACATTAATGACCCGGCTGTGAGTTGTTTTGTGTGATAAGTGGGTCACAGCGCCGCTCAGCCATGTGCTCTTCATCCTTTTTTCCCTTTCTAAAAACCGAGGGGAAGCCCTTCTAGTCACGCCGCACGAAGCCTTTCAGACCTTTCATGTTCGCACATTAAACGCTAATTAACCCTGCAGCGCAGCAGATAATTGAGTATTTCAGTAAAATATTTTACATGTGGACACAAGAACAAAACTTGCTTGCTTTTATGAAAAATATGACTCAAAAATTGAAGATGTCAAGTCAAGAAAAATTTATTTTTCTGTTAAATTTGAAAATATTTATCAGCGATAAATACTTTTTGAGTAAAATCATACATAATTAGTCATAGAAATAATATTTACTGATTAGATATGTATATTTTTTTATCAAGATGGTTGCCATGGAAAAATAATTTTTGTACTATTGGCATTTGAATGATTGCGTTAGGTGTCAAATCATAGCCTACATGTTTGGAACCGGAAATGTCGTGTATATCTTCTTGATCTTGTGTTTCCGTTTTCTGGTAAATATCTTTTCAAAATGGCCGCCATTGTTGTTATGACGGGCACAGCTAACCAAAAAGTTAGGTACACGAATCTAGCACAAACCATTAAGCAAACAAAAAAAATTTGCAGAACCAAATGCTAAATCGCTAAACAAACAAAAGAATTAGCAGAAGTTTATGGCAAACACAAAACAATTAGCGGCCGCTTGTGCTAAACTCCTAAATGCACATGAAAAAATTTGCTTAAGTTTATGCTGCACTACTGAACACACAAAACAATTAGCAGAAGCTTGTACTAAAGCGCTAAACATACAAAAAAACATTAGCATAAGGTGATGCTAAACCACTAAATACAAAGAAATGATGGATGTTTCTGCAAAACAATTATCAAATTTTGCTGAACCACTACGCACATAAAAAATTAGTGAAACCTTATGCTAAATCGTTAAAAAAAATAGCGGAAGTTTACGCCGAACTGCTAAACACAGCAAAAAATTTGCGAAAGCTAACGCTAGCCATTAAGACAACTGCCTGTTGGTCTGTGTCTCACATCTTTATCTCCTTCCTTTTGACGACCAACGTGAGACTTGCAAACAGCAAAGTCTCACATTTTTGGCATCCATTTTTGCTAGGTGTTATTACTTTCCAGTCGTATGAATAGGACGAATAAAGTGAAAAACATACGATGTGACATAAAGTTAGTCCATGACATGAAAATGGGTAATTTTATGGCAATACTTGTTTTAAAAGGCTCAAAAACGGTGGCCATCTTGAAAACCGGCGACCTTTCTGAAATTCAAGTGGCTAAGGGGAAATATGCGATCCGAGGGGTGACCTTGAATCTAATTTGTGTTGACATAGTTGAAGCTGGACGTTGTTGACATAAAAACAAGAAAACAACCTTGAGACGACCGTGGCTGTGTGGACGGGTGGAACCTGTGAGCAGAGGAACTCCAGCTGGTGGAGCTCCGACGATGAGACGAGGGCTCGTAGTTTGGGGTATTTCTGGAACCAGCGGAGACCCAGGGCGCTGTGGCCCAGCCGGTTCTCGCGCTCCAGTTGTCTCGCCAGACGTTCTCGTTCCTCCACGTGCCACAGCAGCTCTGTGAGCAACATCTGGCCGGGCACAGGCTCCGCTCTGCTTGGAGATCGAGTCGGTGCGCTCGTTTGATTCGACCATTTCATCCAGCCGAACAGAGGCATTGCTCTTTATGCTAACAGGCCCTGAAAACTGAGGAAATGAGAATTAATCTGTCTTCAATATAAAGTAATAACTTTTAACAGCGAAATTTTGTTGTATATAAAGTGATTTTCCGTAAAAAAAAAAAAAAAAAAAATCTTAAAATTGGGTCATGCTTTTATTTTATTTTATTTTATTTTATTTAAGCTTATTATTTTATTTTATTTTTCTGTGGGATCAAGTATTTTTGAATTGATTTGAATTTTTTAGCTGCAGCTAAATTATTTTAGTAATAGATTATTCTATTGATTATGTTTGACGATTAATCGGATTTAAAAATTCTTGCACATTCTGCAGATTATTCATTTTACCACTTAATCTTATTTTATGCAACATTAAAGCTCTGTTAGAAATGCACTAAACAACTAATTCCAATATTTTATTGCCTAAAATGTAATTAAGGTACGCTTGATTATTTGTAGCAAAGGTTTTCATCTGCAGCTAAAAACGTACTTCTCACATCAACGCCCATTCTGCTTGACTTAACATCAATACAATGCGGGGCTAATCAGTTGATATATTTTTTGGATTAACCGATTGATGAGGCAGAAAAAGGTGCTTCATAAGGAATTTTTTTAAACAGGCGAAATTAAAACTATACCACTTGAGGGGGAACTTATTTACAGTCAAAGGAGGGTTTTTACTCGTCTTAAATTCAAAATATTTATATTTTTTTGTACAGTTTTGTCCTAATTACTGCTCTAAATATGTTATTTCAGCAGTTGGCCTTTTTTAACAATTACTAAGTTAGTTGACAATTAATGCTGTTACCCATTCTAGCCGTACTGTAGCTGTATTTCAGTATTTTGAGTGAATCTTTGATAAATCTTTTGTGATATTGACACAGATGAACAACGTGACCTCGGGTCTGATCGGTTCGATGACGGTTTTCACTTCAAGTTAAACGGCGCTCTGATTCGTCCCAGATTTGTCTGTGTGACTCTTTCTGTTACTGCCTGCGGGGTCCAAGGTCATCCTCATCAAAACTGCATAGTGGTGTTTTGAATAATACACAGCAGAGCCTTTAGGGCGTCAGAAGGGGTTCGTAACATGCACATAAGACTGAAATTTCAAAGAAAATAAATCTGTACTCACTGGTGAAACAAAACTGCACTGCTGACTCTGCTGTAAGCTTTTGGGAGCCTTGACAAAGATGAGCTGTTCACATGGTGCACCCTCCAGCGTTGCGCTTCTATAAATCTACTGTAGCAAAGTTACCTCTTCTTCCTGCTTCTTTTGGTGGTAAATACTTAGTTTCGGCTGCAGTCCTGGACTGTTTTCTCCTTCTTTTCTTTTTTTTTTTGTTCTGCGGTGATTGTCTTGTCCTCCCACTGCTCCCGTCACACAGACTTTGTCGGTGAGAGTTAGTCGCACGCTGCTAACTGACTAAGCTGTCACCTCTCCTATCCTTTCACCTCACTCTCCTCTGTGCAGTGTGCAGCTTTGTTGTAAGGTCAGCTGCTTTGTAGCTTCCACGATATGTGTGCAGTGGAGAGAAAGAGGATGAGAGTGCGTGTGTGCTCACAAGCCGTGGGTGTATTTTGTTCAAGCCCTCCTATTGCTGTCTGTTTGTGCATTGAAATGCTCGGCTTGCCCACACTGCAAGGCGCGTTGTTCCTCAGGCCACGGAGCAAACGGCCTGGCTGAGCGTGCCAGAGGGAAATTCAAAAGGATAGCAAGAGGAGGAGAGAGTTTGAGTAAAGTAGATGGTGTGATAAATTAGGCATGTCGCAATTAATCGCATGGTAAATTAAAACGAGCTCAATAATTTCCATTTGCATTGCTTATCATTTTCTACCAAAAACTGGATATGAAAAGTCCCCTTTCTGGGCCTTTGGTCCCACTTTGACCTTTTGAAGGACAATTTTATTTACAGAAACTTCATAATTCATAGTTTTAATTAGTTTTGATATTTAAAATATCCCAGTGTTACATGTTCATTTGAAATTAAAGTTTATTGATCTTTGAGAATGTTATGTCGTTACCATTGTATTACTTTTAAGTGGTCTCAAAATAACAATGTCATCGTTTATTGCAATAACTTTAGGGGTTAATTTATCGTCCAGAGAAATTTATTGTGACAGGCCTGTGGGCAATATGGCTTAAAAAATAAATCTGATTTTTTTGTGCTGTATTCAGTAGTAATAATAATAATAAGATGGACAAGTAAGACCATCTTCTTCATGAGACTGTCTTAGGAAAACTTTCCTGCCAACAACAACACTTTGAAGAATCTGAATTCATATGAGTTACAACATTTAATTTCCCTTTGGGATCAATAAAGTATTTTTGAATTTTAATAGAAAATCAATTTTTTCTTCCTTACTTAAAAAAAAATACAAATGACAAAATCTTTTCAAAAAGTGGCTTTTATTTATTTTAACCCTCCAGAGAGTTGCTATAAGGCCAGACTACAATGCTTTTTAAGATTTGTTTAATTACGATAATATAGTCATAGTATTGGCAGAATAATGGTGCAATTTCACCAGAACAAAGTCTTAAAATTACAAACAAAGGTAATTGTGACATGCTTTAAAAATAAACACAGACATTTTGGGAAATAATTGTTTTTTTTATTGTCTGAAAATGGAAACGTTTCAAAAACCTCCATGGAAGGGCATTGAGCCGTTGCCTAGCAACCCCAGCCAAGCCCGGCCCGTTACCTAGCAACCCAAACGGAACTCCGCTACATTACTGGGACATAAAGGTAGAAGTTTTGAATAGGAATGTGTGACTGCTTATGTTGCTTTTCTCAGTCCGGGTAAACCCGGTGATTCCAGCCAGAAAGCTGATGTTGGAAGGATCCAAAACCCAGAACCTTCAAGGAGTGAGTAATAGATTACACGACGGCCTTTTAAATAGGAGATTCCACCCACACGCAGTACTAGATTGTTGTAAATTTACCTCTTGCTTCACTGTTTTGAAACGGTGAATGTTTAGGTCCTCCTCCCGTTTCTCCCTGCTCCAGTTTTGAGTGCCCCAGCTTACCCATAACCAAAGACAAGGAGCAGGTAAGGCTCTAATGCATTTTCCTCCTGGAGTTTATTTTTTTTTGGGTCATTGCAGAGTTTTACTTAAATTGACATTTTGTCCTTAGGACAGAAGCGCACCAAGTCTGAATGTTTGCTTCAAAGAAGTGCAGTTAGTTTTGTATGTGCCTGTACAGCAGGAGCCCACATGGAGTGTTATTAGTGTCGTGAATATCAATGGAGTTATTCAAGCGTTGACTCTTTTCACCTTCTAATGTCGGTAAAATATAATTTCATATTGTCATAAATCAGCTTAGAACATCCATTAAGCATTCATCGGTATGAGGATTTTAGCCGATGTTGGATAATATTGCTGGTATGGTTGGTAACCAATATTAACAGTGTTTTATTTTTTATAGGGCTGAAACCATTTATTGGATTAATTGGGATGAATCGGTCATTTTAATTACTGTCAACTAGTTCAGTAATTGATTAATCACTAACTACAAGATTTAGTCAAATAATGAAAGAAAAACATTTTCAGAGCAATTAAATCAAAATTGTACATATATATATATATATATATATATATATATGTATATATATATATATATATATATATATATATTGTATTTAATATAAA
>CAEGAE010068545.1:0-15685 GCA_903067095.1 Girardinus metallicus | reverse complement strand
CACGCGCGTATTTTGCCGCGGAGCGGCGAGAAGACGCAGGGGAAACCGTATCTGATGGGGAAACGCGGATCGACGTAGCACTGGCAGCGTTCAGTTTGTCACCTAATGCCAAGATCAACTCAAACCTTTCGCGATCGTAATTGAGCACCCCATCGATTAAATATGACTGTAGCTGGAAAACAAACATCAGCGTTAGCTTACCGTGCAACGTCTGGGCAACCGGGGGACTCCTGGACGGACAGCATCGGTGGATGTCTGAAAGATGGCCTCCGATGCAGAGCTCCAAGGTTTGCCACTCTCATTCTCTCAGCTCAACAAAAACAACTCGTTCTTCGATGCTCCATAGACGTGCCTCTGGATATTGCAGTTCCCTTACGATGTAAGACAAGTCTGCACCTTATAGTTGGATCACAGCTGATAGCTACGGAGGAGTCCCGAACCTTCAATCGTAAGCCAACTTCAGTGGCCACTTCGTCCAAACTATGAAAACCCAGACAGTGAAGCTCTGAGTCCATGAGAGCCGCCAACTGAAACACGTTTTGTCTGAGCAGCCACACGAAAAATAAAGTCATGAGTCATAACACTATTTTCTAATGAAGTTGCTGAGCTTCAGCTCACTGATAACCCGGTGGTAGGTCGCCATCTTTCTTGAAGCAAAGTACGGTGTGATGCTAACCAACCAATTGGAGAAGTTGTAGCCTGATGACGCTACCCCTCCTCATTGCCATTTATTTATTTTAATTTTTCCCAGTTTTGGGGAAAAATTTATAAAAGACAAAAGGAAAATTGAAAAAGAATAAATGAAAAAGAATTAATGAAAATGGAAAATTTAAAAAGAATAAATAAAAAGGGAAAATTGGAAAAGAATACATGAAAACATTTTTACTCATTTATTTATTTCCCTTATATATTTATTTATTTAACTTTGGCTGAAATGGCTCTCCGTACACTAGCGCCAGTGATATTTGACAAGAGTAACCTTCTAAAATACTTTTACTTGCAGATGATGTTTAGAGAGGAAGAAAAAAACATGGATGATGGCTTAACCTTTGTACTGTCAGAATGTGCTACCTGCTGCTTATCTTGTCTGGCTCTTATTAAAATGTTAAACATTCAGGTTTGAACTTTTAGAAAGGACCTAACGCCGTTTACAAATATTTCTCCAGCATTTCAGGAGCTGATTAATAATCTCAAGGAAATGTTGTCAAACCTGAGCTGCATCTAGTTTTAGTCGCTGAAGCAGAAGATACAATAACGTCAAATCCGGACGCACGTTATTTTCATTGCAAAAAGCTTTCCTAGTCTAAAAGGTTAACTTTGTAGATAACGATAATAATGCTGATAAGTAATACTGTTTAAACATGTAGCAATCTCATTTCAGACCTTCAAAGAAAATACCTTTGCTTTAAAAATAATGTCACACACATAGAAATTGTTGCCAAGAATCAAATAACTGTTTTTCAGGTTCTCCAGAAATTCAAGGAAAGAAGATTTCAGGAATTTGTCCTCCAGAGGAGTATACCAAAGAACCATGCAGTGATTGCGCAAACTGACAGCAGGAGGGGTTTGTGGGGGTGTCTGGGTGTGTGTTAGAGGAAGACAGCAAAGAAGCAACGTTTGTCCAAAAAAAGATCAGAGACAGATTAAAACTCCAAAGGGTGGATTGTAGGAGACTGTTGCAGACTGATTTTCTCTGAGGAATCTCCCTTCAAACTGTTTGAGAAGCATGAAAATGTCATTATTTGGAAAAAGAAAGGTAACTCAGAAAAAAAAAGAGAAACATCCTATTATCAATCATATGAGTTGTTATAAAATGCACAAGTTGGGAAAAAAAAAATAGATTCACCATTTGATTTTTTTTTTATATATATAAATATAATGCCATTCCTAATAAAAAAACAAACAAACATGTTTTTTATTGAGATTCAGTGTAGCATAACTTCAGGAAAATCAAAAAATGTTCGAGCAACACAAGATTTGTCGCAAAACATTTGACCATAAGGTAACAATTAGGTGACTTTATGGAGACCCTTGACAGTAAGGGTCTTCATAAAGTCACCTTAATGACCTCATCAAGTCATAAAGGTGACTTTATAAAGTTGTTTGCAGATAAACAAATTTTCCTGTTTATCTGCAAAACAAGGAAATTTGTTTCCCAGATAGTATTCCAGCTTCCACATGTAAGTAAAATCATAAATATAAACTGTAGTACGGCCATGACTGTAAATTGAAACTCATAATTTTCTCTATGACTGTTATAACCACAGATAAGCTTTTGTGAAATTCCTTTTAAGTCGGTTATTAAAAATCTCGCATTGAGATTGTGAATATTTGCATCCATACCGAAATGGTCTCTCCAACTTACAGATCATTAAAGAGCAACGGCATTGCACACAACTGATTTATGTTTACGCATAAGCATCAGCTAACTAAACAGTCTGCACATTTAAATCAGGAAGCACAAAGCAGAGCTCCAGAAAAACTAGAACATCTCAGTTAGGATTGCTTGTCATGTTGCGAATTTCTTGGCTTAGTTCCTCTCCAATATCAAGCAACGTAAAATCACAGCAGTATGTGTTCAATCCTGTAACATTACCTTGCCCTGTTCTTTTATTTATTTTATTTTTTTTAATGTTTCAAATGTCACTTTCAGCCTTCACAACAATCAAAGTCACCACAGCCAGAAACCAGCTTAACAATGAAGTATTTAAAGGCAGGTCTGAGTCACGCACAGTACATTAGCAAACTACTATTACCTGTTTTCCTTGCTTTGACAAGACTAATAACCTCATCGTAGGCCTTGGGTAGAGAAAAATCAATTAATGGAAGCAAAATTAAAAGCACTACAAGTCAAAGCACGGCAGTTGAACTTATAATTACATTTTTAAACAATTAGATAACTTGATATTAAACAATTTTTTTTATTCATTTTCTTTGTTTATTTAAACCATAAACAAAAGAAAAATTACAATAATAATCCATCTTAGGTATGTTTCAGAGTGCGGCTGTTTGTTTTCTGAATTGAAACCACAAAGTGTCAGAAAATCTTCCTTTCACTTTCGCACAAAAAACTGCAAGTAAAGGCGTCCACGACGATGACAATTACCTGTCGGCAACCGTGGAGAACTAATTTTGGGCTCCGGCTTGATTCACAGATTTTCAGGCACTGTGAATAAAATTGCAGCTGCAAAGTAACAACAGAATTGGCAGTTTTTCTTTTGTTTGTTTGTATTCTGAATTCAAGGCTTAAAAGGGTGTTTTTTTTTTTATTCCAAAAAGCAACTAATTCATCCCAGTGTCATAATTGGCCATCTACCCAAGGTCATCAGTGTGAAATAGAAATGACTAAGAGAAGAAAACATGTTTCATGGCCACTCGGGGGCGAGGCGGACAGATAGAGGAAACGTATTAGTGGGCAGTCGATGAAATAGGAAGATATTCAGAATTTACCAAATCAAGGCCTCATCATAGTTGAGCAGTGATTTATTGATATACTTATTTTTTTGCATTGTGTAGACACATTGTGAAAAGGCATTTGTGTTTTTATGCCCAGATTTAAAAGTCACACTGAAAATGCCTTATACGTATTAGCATGTACATACATATATAAAAAATAAAGTTTCAGCTACGAATGAAGCACACAGAAGATGTGAAACCTTTATAACCGAACGGCCAAAAAATATTCATGCATTCCCAACATTTCAGATCTAATATATTAGCATGAGTAAGTAAAGCAGTGGGAGGCTTATGCAATTCACATAAATCAAAGCTCGAACTGCAGGTGCAGATCGGCTCCACGCAGCAACAGCGGTGATTTTCAGACCAACCATTGAGAGAAATGTCCAACTCTGAAGTTCAAACGTTGAAGCCGTGGTAAGACTTTTGCACCTAACATGGCTCAACGAGTCAAAATGACAAGATGCAAAAACTAAAAATACCTTCAGTAATTGCAGAATGAGAATCATTGCTGGGTCAATAGTGACTCCAGGTAGGGAATTTATTTCTCTACTTTGGTGCAGAAAAGAGTCAATATTCTTGACTCTTTTCTGCACCAAAAGAGTGCCAAGGATTTGCTCCCGCTGCCATGTTCAAGCCATTAGCTTCAGGTTGCACTGGGCTGGTACACGGCCAAGTGTGAACCGGCCGGTGTTAAAAGTTAACTCCTGTAAGTCTGAGACCACGGATTTCAACCGGGGAGAATATGAACAGTTACCCTCAGATACATGAATCATTAATCTGCTCAACATGGAGGAGTTCTGGCTTAGTAACTTGTTCACAAACGATGGTAGGAGAGAGCAGAGCATGGATCGATAGAGTGGGGCCTCGTCTCCAGAAATGCAGACATTGCTAAGGTCTGCTGCGGCGAAGAAAGAGATCAAAAAGCAAAGGTTTTGATTAACAACTTTTTCTATTTGACCTTCACCTTCGGTCATAAGATATGAACCGTAACTAAAGAGAACATGATTACATGGATGGAAACAGCTAAAAAGCAGCTTCCTCCATAGAGTGGTCTGAAATAAAACTGCTGCTGCTGCTGCTCCACATGAAAAGAGTCAATTGAGGCAACTCGGGTGTCTGATCGGGATGATTCCTGGGTGTTTCGATTTAGAGGTTTTCTGGGCATGTCCCACTGACAGAAGACTCACTGGATGGACTAAGCATATGACAAAAAAATAATAAACATATATATATATATATATATATATATATATATATAGAGAGAGAGAGAGAGAGAGAGAGAGAGAGAGAGAGATTAAAATGAAATATATATAAATAATACATATTATTTATATATATTTCATTTAAATCTTCACATGATAATATCATGGAAAAGAAAGAAAATTCAAGCTAGCGACAGCATGCAGCCTTTTTTCTTTTTTTTTTGCCCCTGTTAAAACTTGTGTAAATTTTTGGACTGTTTGCTCTTCCCATTTTTTATTTTATTTTCTTCTTTTTTTCTGAACTTTTCTCAAGTAAATGTAACTCTGCGAATATGTTTTGAACACACCCGACTTGTTTAATGGCCTATGAAAAGGGTTTCCTCTTTCAATGTAGCTGAAAGAAGCAACATTGAAAGCTTCTTTGACAGCACAGAAACAGATCTGTGCTGTTTCCGTGACTGGAAACAGCACAGATCTGCCTGCATATCTTTGCAACTTTGATGTTGCAAAGCATACCGACGGCATTGGTTACAGAAATACGTCAAAAGCACCTGAATGGGGGTGATGTGGTGGCGCAGGGGTTAAGAACAACCCACATATGGAGGCCTTTGTCCTGTCGCAGGTTCGATTACCTTTGCTGCATGTCTTCCCCTTCTCTCATTACCATCTTTCCTGTCCACTCACTATCATATAAAGGCCACTAGAGCCAATAAAACTAAAAAAACAAGCACCTGAATGTTCCAGTGAGCTCCCTCGCTGACTTTAGGTGTCATTCCTAACAGAGGAGTCAAAAGAAAAAAAAAATGTTGAACAGGATCCCGTGATCACGCATAGAAAGATTCATGAAGACCTGGAAGTAGCAGAAGTTGTAATTTCAAGGAAAATGACCAGCAGTACAAGATATGTGCAAAACTCAACTGAAGAAAAAGCACGTCGAAGCTAATTTGAAAAAAAAACCTGAAGACGAAACATTCATGGATTTTTCAGCAAATCGATGATCCCAAACGCTCACCCTTTGAAATTCACAACTTGTTTCCAGAGAAAGAGCAACAATGCGGCTGGAATAGCTCAGTCAATCACCTGATCTGAATCCAAACGAAAGTCTAGTTTCTCCATTTAGGGCTCTTCTTGTAGTCGCCATTACCAACAATGTGTTGAGCAATCTTCAGCAACTGTATCCGCATGTTTTACCCGTGCCGTATTTTCATTTATTGAGGAAATTTGTTCTGATTTATTTAATATGTGTGTTACTTGAACCGTTTCCCACCTCTGCAGCAAAATTTCACCCCTTTACAACCAGAGATCTGTGTACTGAGAAACATTTTGACAGGTTAAATGCTTATTCTCCTTGGTATATATTGATCTGTCCTGGTGCAAACTCCACTGCTGTGAATTTAGACACTCCACTGCTGATGTTCTGCAAAAACAAGACGTCTATGCCCTTCGTGTTAAAACGGCCAACACGTTTTGGTAAAAACAATGACAAATACACATATACGTCAGTCTGGAATGTTAGCAAAGATTCTCAGATGTGAAATAGTCACACAGCTGTTTTTTTTGTTGTTGTTATCAGAATTATGAGCTTGCAGTTTCATCCCTGCCGCACAGAGTTATCCGCAGTTATCCAGCGACACTGTTGGTTTCGCTACGCCATCTGTTTGAAAAAAATAAAATAAAAAAATAAAAAAGGTGCTTCCCTACCCTTTGTATGTACAATATAAATCATCTGTTTACTTTCTTGTGTGAATTTCCTTTTAGGCTGAGATAAACAGATTAATCTTAATTAATGCTACCAGCTATGAGATTATTCCAACACAATAACCGCGGCAACGTGTACACTGAACGCGCCGCCACACTCTGATTACTGTACTTAAATGCACTCCGTTTTGTCAAATTAATCACGTCCCCAAGTCCCTGTTTTTTTGTTTGTTTGTTTGTCTTTTCAAACAAAAACCACCGGCAGTCTGTTTAGCATATTATGGCTAATCAATTCACTGTCATCCTGAGTAATTGAAGGCTAAGTTAAACCTAGCAGACCAGAAGTGGATGCTAGATGTTGCCGTGATAATATTGATTGCGTGCTGGGCAGCTGACATCCAGCGGGAACAATGCGTTAGTGTACCGCTCGTGGTTGGAGAAAACACCTCCTGGTGCTGGCCTGCAAGTGCTCAAACCGAGGTTGTTTATCGAGTAGCTGTCCATCATTTCTGTGCAAGAGTAGACACATATCCTGCACAGAAAACTGGCACAGTTAGAGAGCAGATGGTGCTGTTTTTTTTTTTTTTTTTTTTTTTAGATTATTATTATTTTTATTAATAACCAACTTCAAAACGATTCTCCCGTTCATAGCCAAGCTCAAAACATCCCTATAACATATCACAGCAGCAAATGCGCATATGTGGTGTGGGCATCTGGCTTGAAAAAAAAAAAAAAATGCATCCATTACTTTAAGTTTGCATTGCACTACACTTGTAATGGATATTGGTCAAATTGCGGTCCCAATGGTTTGCCAAGCCTTTTTGGTGTAAGGACTGAAACGAAGGAGGTGTAGGGTAAGGGTTTGAGTGGTAATGGTTGATAGTTTGAGTCAGAATACATTATGTAAAGTAAGTGGCCCCACTGGGAAACAAAACACTAAGGGATGAAATTTCAGAAGAACTAGCAAGCAGCACGTTTTTTTTTTTTTTATTTTGGCCTTTGTTCCAATTTAATACCTGCAGCTGCAAAGCAATGTGCTGAGTATTATCAGTGTACGTGATTTTTGAAAGTCAGGGGGTAAATCTCATAACAAAACAGCAAAACAGCACTTTATTTTCTTTTTTCCTTCTAAAATAAATGTGCGTATTTATTTTCCTTCTTTTCTTCTTGAGTTTGCACTTCTTAACAATATCCAATGTGAATGCCATAGTCATTTCAAAAATGCATCATTCTAAAGCAAATATCTTTCTGTGCTCCCCCTTATTATCTATAATTTATAATACTTATAAATTTGTCGCAAAATAATTATTTTTAAGACTGGCGCTCAAAAAAATCAGTAATAGACACAAAAGAGTATTTCACTCACAAACGTTATTCAGGAAACAAATAATTCATTCAGGAAACAATCGATTCATTGTGAGACAGCCCAGAAATTAGGAAAACGGTCATAAACAGAGAAAATATCCAGCGATCAGCTGCTGTGTAGATTAAAATCAGAGAATCCTGGACAGGCTGGTTGAAAATAATAAAAAAGAGATAACCACTTGTTACAACCAGGATTCGCACAGCACCATCTGTGAACACACAACACGTCAAACCTTGAAATCGATGGGCTACGGCAGCAGAAGTCTTCACCGGGTGCCCCTTCTGAAAGCTAAGAACAGGAAACTAAAGCTAAATTCACAAAAGCTCACCAAGATTAGACAATAACAGAGTAAACCAGTAAGTTTCAGTTCAGCAGCAACATTCAGATTGTAGGGTCACAATTTGGCCTAACAACATGAAGGCAGGAATTTAATGGTGTGGAAGATATTTTCTTGGCACACTTTGAGTCCCATAGTACAAATTGACCATTGTTTACACACTACATTCCACCTATGTAGGGTGGCGCCAGTTTCCACCCCTTTACCACCACAGTGTGCCCATCTTCTGCTGGCTACTTCCAGCAAACTGAGAACTTCTGAGATGTGATTTGGATTATGAAATGGCACTGTTGTTATATCTGTAGCAACTCTGATACTATGACGTTATGGACCACAATCTTTAGGACTGTTTCCGACACCTTGTTGAGTACCACAACAAATTAAGACAATGCCGAAGGGAAAGGTTATTCAAATAGTAGCAACGTGTACCTAAAAAAGTAGCAGAGAGGGTAGGAAATTCAGTGGTAAGATAGAAAACCTTAACTTGTCCTTGAGTATTTACCATAAAAGGAGAAGGATGAAGAAGGCAGGCCGCTGGCAGCCATGCCAACAGAGACATAACCTTTGTTCAAGCGATGCCTCTTATCAAACTGTGTTAAGAGCAGAATTAATCTTGCAGTGCTTCTTTCACTAACTGAACCAGGAAATATGAAATAACATGCTCCAGTTACACCTACATAAGCATACAGATTTGACATCAATTGGTCAATATAGCAACAAGTATGATATGTATAATTTTGTTTTAATTGTATTTTTTAGTGAGTTAAAACTCATTTACATGAAGCCAATCTAGAAAGAAATATGTAAAAAAAGAGAAACAGAAGTTGGACTAGCTCAGAGTATGATAATACCGGAGCTGCAGCATTCTTTTCTTTCTTTCTTTTTTTTTTTTTTTTTACTGCAATTGAGTGTGAAATCTTTGTCTGCGTTCAAATCAAAAGAAGTACATCAAACTGGAAAAAGTCCTGCACAGCAGGGAAACCAATGGGTCTGCAGCCTTGTTATAGGCCAGCTTGCTAATAAGCTACTATTGGCGGATTTTCTTAAATCTTTGAAGCAAGTCACTGCATTAATATGATTACAGCAGTAATGTTGAAAACAGTCTCTCAAAGGTTTTGTCCTGCTCATGGTCTCGCCTCTTCAAAAGTCTTGGTCTTGGGTTAGGTGACATTAACTACAAAACCACAAAGTATAGCAAACAAATGGATCCATAATATATTAGACAGAGTCCCTGGCAGAGCACCAACATGTCAGGAGTGCTTACATATAGGTAATACATGTGTAGGTAAAGAGTGTATATGCATAGGTAATACTATGTTACTAGTACATTCTGCACTAACACTGTGAAAATATGTCTTCAAAGCCAAAGCCAAACTTGCTCACCATATTCAAAACAATGTTATCACACAGAAGTCAGACTTGGGTCCCAGGGTGTAAGCCCCACAATTACATGTCAGCAAATTACTGGCTCTTAGCATCTAATACTGCTGTGTCCGCCATTCTACAGCACTGAGGCCAAAGGACAACTTCTCCAAGGTGATACAAAGAAAACGGCATACTGTAGTTAAAAAAAACTGAGGATAAGTACAGTTTGGTGAGGAAATAAACAATAAAGTACCCTGAGATGAAGCAGGTGTGATAGCGATCTGTCTGTGTATACTACATTTAATCTAATGACGGCTGGGGTAGGTTGGGTTGACCCTGAAAAGGTCAAAACTGGTGTGAGAGACTACCTGATGGTGGTAGTTTAATGGAAGCCATTGTGGTCTGGCAGTTCTTAAACAATATTCACGGTCAGTAGTATTTTATTTGTCTTGATTTGTCTACCAGTTCGGTTATCGGTGCTGACAAAATAAAGTACATTCTATTATAAGAAGTGAAAACTAACAAGAAAAAACATACATGGGTATTTTACAGCCTATTGAGAAACAGTCAAACAATACTGATTCGTTTAAGCAAACTGTCATTAATGACATTCATGTCAGAGAAAAGAAAAACAAGCGCACAAACAATGATATTCTGCATCATAGCTTATGTGTTTTTCTTTCCATTGTCTTGTTTTGTTGTTTTTTCATATTTTGTGATTGTTTGGTGACGATTTATCCACTGTACAGTGCCTGAGTGTCTCCAGTTTTGTTTTTTTATAGCTTTTTCAAGCATTCAGCATGCAGACAGGAGTGACTCTTCATCAGCTCAGAGGGTTTGCATTGCATTCCATGCGACCCATTGATGTTGCTACCAGGTCATTGATGTTACACTTTAAAAGAACTTGCATAAATTCAAAATCAGTAGTGAATAGGTGCAGTATACGCTAACCAGGAGGCTTTTTAAACAATTTTTTTCAATTTATGAAAAATTGTATGGCAGCCTGGATTGGCTCGGTGATCAAACTGCACTTGTTACAGTGCTGAATGTACAGGATTACGATGCTGGAGCATTATTTACCACAGGGGTGTGAACGGGTTATTCTCTCTAGTAGTCGATGTACTCCATCATATCGTTTGTGTTGGAACTAATTAAAAGGGATCATTTCATTCATTATAGTCAATCATATAATATAAATTTAATTGTTATATAAAGCAGTCTACAAGTAGTTTAGCTGTGTGGGTCCACCCACTTCATTAGGGGTGCAATGAGATCCCATGGTGAGAGATCTCACAATGTTAAAACACAATAATCAAAGGTGAAAAGTAGCTAATTAAATTTGCGCATGTTTATTAAACTAACATATTTCAGCTTTTTTTTTTAACAGTTCTTTGTGAAATTTGTACTTCTGCTTGAGTTTGTTCTTAAATTAGTCCGCCTAGTTACTTTTGAATAGAACTAAGTAAATGGAAGAGGGAGGAAAAACACCCACACAATGGGTTTGTGTAGTGCTAAATAATGGACCAATAGAAACGCATTACCCTCTGCGGGAGTATGCACAGTCTGCTAATGGAAGAAGTGCAGACTACTTTACTGACAGAGTGCTGTGCAGCACAGCCCCTACATACACATCGTTCTTTCTCCAAGAAAAATAAGGTTAATGCTTTATAATGTGGTGAAAAGTGCGGTTGCCTCATTGACTGTAAGTAAACATTTTCTACAGTCAATGATTTTCCCAGAGAAATGACGAGAAATGGCAGGGAAAACCAAAAATGAAACCTCCGTGAAGAGAGACGAGCTTTATCAAAGAAGAACCCACATGTTACATTGTTGGAGACAGTTTTATAGTTTAACGAAAAGCTTGTTGAAATTGCCTAAAATGCGTGATGCTGTTCTGGTAAACATTTCAAAAGTAAACCATAATTATGTTAATGGTGACTTAATCAAAAACACCTCATTACTCAAAAGTACATGAAACTTAAGTAAAATGAAGGGACTATTTTTAGATTTCGTTCCTCAGATTTAGCTTATTTATTTCCAAAACGGGGGGATGGTGGCTGGGAACCTGTGATCATCACTTATCAACATAGTGAAGTGTTTTTTTATTTTTTTTTTACCTCTCCGCATGCATTCAAGGAAGGACACAGACACAAACAAAAACGGCGTGGGAGAACTCCCTTGGCACGTAATGCTGTCTGAGACCAACTGCCAGCATCTCAAAGTTTGTGCCACGCACAATCTCCTTTACTTCCCCTTGTTTCACCATCTGGTGTTGGTAAATGTGAAAGCCCTCCCTCTTTCCACTTCCTAATCTTCTCCTGGTGTTTGTCTGTTTTCACCATATTTATTTATTGTCTAACAAATACCACTCAACATGGTATTTATACCCTAAGTGAGTTCACGGTGTAGAGTCCAGATGGACCTTTTAGTCAGATGAAGTTAATAAAACAGGCCTCTCAAAACATACTCAAAACAGCGTGATATATAAAACCACATCTTTAAAGGTGAACATCAAAGGAGAAGACTTTTTTTCACTTCACACCATCATGGTGTTTAGTGTCATAGTCTACAAAACTCTGCCAAAATGTTGAAGTGCATCTCTGCCAGCTTTGTACATTCAGAGATTTACGAGTGTTTGAGCGACTGCAGGCAGTAATTTCCAAGTTTTGCTGCAGGTAATTAATAGGATTTCCATTTGAACTTTGACTGGGCCATTCTAACACATGAGAATGGTTTGAACTTAATCATGTATCAAACTCAAGACCACCGGGTTTAATCCAATACCTCAAAGGGCCACGGAACAAGAATTTTAAGATAACATTTGTATGCTTAAATATGATTTTGTCAGTCAAATCAATCTGTTTATCTGCAATCTGTGTACGCCAATGTGAAATGATGTTAAATGTTAAATCTTAATAAATACCAATCGAATGCGAATTCATGTTCACAGGTAGTTTTATCAACAGCCCTTAAATCATTCCACTGTGACAGGTTCTGCAGTTGTTCCCCCCCCCCCCTATTTTCCTGCATTTAGCTCCATTCATATTCTCTATTTACATTGAAAAAAATCGGTAATAATGTAATTTCCAAATGTCAAAAATTCTGCACTAAGTTAGCTGCATAGAAAGAAAATATTAAAATTCTACATCTAAAAATGATACTTTGCTGAGCTCCCCCCGCGCCGTCTTGTAGTTGGTTTGTTCCTGGCACCCCACGTGACCCTCTCCCTGTTCTCTCGCGACTTTTTTTTTTTTTTGTTCTCTCGCGACTGTTGCTGGCAGAGTGACGTTCTGCGCACGGGTGAGTCGAGTTAGTTCTGTATAGCAAGTACCTTCCGAAAAATCACGTCAAAACGTCCCAAATTGTCTTGTTCCCAAAATAGAAAAAGGAGAAAAATGTGACAAAAACAGAGGTACGGTTAAACGAATGTTGAGAAATTACCTGTTGCTCTAAACATGTAGCAGGGTTGTGTAGCAGCTAGGCTAGCAAGCCTAACACGGAGCTAATCAAAATGTAGCCTAGCCATGTTGTCTTGACTGCTTCCGTTCAGCTGTCAACTCGACACACAGGCCTAAACAGAGGCGCTCATAGTCAAAGAGACACATTTTGTTTGCATTCGGCTGTACCTGTTAAAAAATATTTAAAAAAATGAGCAAATATTGTTTTTAACTATAACAAAACAACTACATTTCGAGGCTGTGTCAAAATTTCCTTCTCACAAAAAATTGGATCCAGAATAAGAAATGCTTTTCAACAAATTTTATTGATTCCATGAGACTGAAAACTACTGTGAATATTATAGAAACGATTGCAAATGTAAACTAAAAATGGAAATAAAATGATTTCTGTTTAGTTATGTAGGCTGGACTGCTTGTTTTGCAAAAGTGTGAGGAAAATGTGTCAAACCTGTAAACTAGCAAAAACAAGTCGTATGTATGAGCTCATTACAAAACTGTACACATTATTGTCAACTTGGCACAATTGTAACATTCCTATGTACTATTGAAGTTTATTGCTTCAATTAATTCTCCATTTCACTTTGATCATTTCAATCTGATTTAAACTGCTTTTCAGAACATTTATTATTTTACTTTTACAGGACAGTGATCAAAGCGCATTCAGTATATTTTTACTTTTACTTCTGAAAACGTGCTTCTCTTTTTCTCTTCTGATGCATGATTGAGAAATCGAAATCTTCTGCAACACCACCAAGTGCTCCTGTTCCCTCCACCTTGCAGGAACTCAACGATCCATAAAGGCTGCACCAATACAGCAACAGATCCTGCTGACTGGATCACTTAACTAACCTGTAAGTGATCAGGTTAGGTCATTTGTTTTGGTGAATATATTTTTTTTCTTTCTATAAAAAGATAAAAAAATCAAATGTCATGGATAGGTAAATTGGTGGAATTACTGGGGGACCCATCAGAGAGGGCACAGAACGTGTCTAGGGACGGCTCTGTCTCTTCCACCAGCGTATTTCCCGATGGAGATATGTTCAGAGTGAAACACAGGATTATTTTTTCACAACTCTTAGTGTTACGAATGGGCCAGAACACTGTTTTTTTTTTGTTTTTTTTTTTTTTTTCCCCCCACATTTTGTCCAGTGATTGCAGCAAACAGGAAAAAGAGCCTCCTTTTTCTAGTACAGGCGTTTTTTTTTTCCACAAAAATCTGATTTTTGGAGTGCAGTTGAGTTGTGATGTTAACCGATTTTTCCATCTGAGGTGATGATCTGTGCAGCTCCTACAGAGCTACCCTGGTCCCCCGTAATTGCTTCTCTGATTATTTCCACCCCTGTCCTGCCAGATGTGTGGGGCAGCCATTTCTTTTTAGGTATGTTTTTGGTTCTTTCTTCTATGAATGATTGATTTTAACGCCGTTTGGGTTTTTTAGGGGACCTTCTCAACAAGGTTATTCCTAATCTTTCTGTTTCTTGATGTTCATGATGCTATTTGCCCCCTCCTGTTCTCTAACAAACCTCTGAGCACTTCACACAGCAGTTGTATACTGAGATTAAATTCCTTACAGGTAGACTATTTGCTAATTTGCACTGGATTTTATTTAAACGTATCAGAGTAAACGGGCCTACTCACAAACGTACCCCACATTTTCAGGAATGTGTTTGTTGCAAAAATGTCCTCCATCTGCAGACTGTGCTACTATCTTCCTTTACTTCACACAAAATGCGGAAATTTGCGACGGAACGCGATAAAGTTTCATGTGGATTTATATTTTTGCACAGCTCTGAACGTGATGTTCATCTGGACATCTGTACTGGTTTGTGAGAACAATACAAACTGCTGAAATGTGTCGTTTTTGAAAGTGAATGAAATAAACGTTCATATTCACACCAGTCAACCAAGATCGCAAGTAGGAACATGAGCAAATTGGAGAGTTATTTTTAGACGCAAAATGTGGGAGACAATTTTGCTGTTATCCACATCTGAACAATTCATCAGTGAAGAAGGTCTACGAGGACACACAAATTGCATGTAGTGGTTAGAAATCATTCAAAGCTCTGTTTTTGTAAATTGCCATTTAGTGTACCGGCTTACTAGCACATTATCACCATCAGCCTGGAGTGTTAAGCTCTAGTGTCACATATAGACGTTGCTCATAATCATGATTTGGAGACGGTGAGTATGCATGTGATGCCAATGTCTACGTCTCGCACTCCGTCACACCTACAAACTGCTCCATTGAAGGGCAAAATCTCTTGTTTTGGTGGGAGAGCTGCACTGCAGTCCAAAGAAAAAACTAAATGTGCAAAACTTCAGACAAAGGAACCTCATAAATCACTGCAAATAATGAAAAAAAGTAAAAATTAATTACTTAAATTTCAGGACACGCGCATAAAAATCCTAGAATTTGGGACAAAATCCAAAAAGATCTTTTTCTAATCAACAAGAAAAAAAAAATCTCTTAATAGTGTTAGTTGAAATGTTGAACATTTACATAAAAAAAAAAAAAAAAAAAAAAAAAAAAAATCAGCAATTCTGGTGGTAATATGCACTCAAAAAAGTTCAACTTTAAATTTGGACTTCTTCCCCCTGGACTGAATCCAAAAGTTAAAGAAGTGATGTTTGGAAGTGTGAAGAGAACACTGCTGGCTGCAGAAATAAACCCATCGACACCTTTGCAGAAAACTAGGTGCCAGTTCGATTGATTTAATGTGAAAATCCAAGCACTGACGTCAGTGCCCGAATGCACGTCTGCGTGTGTGTGTGTAACAGAGTGTGTGGATATATATATATA
>CAEGAE010068539.1:0-62691 GCA_903067095.1 Girardinus metallicus | reverse complement strand
CGATTACTCGATTAATCGTAAGAATAATCGATAGATTACTCAATTACTAAAATATTCGTTTACGACAGCCCTAGTTGAAATGAGTGAAAATTTAGTTTTTCAGATGACATGGTCACTCATTTAAATAGTTGTTGGATTACAAGACAATGTGAAAATAAATTTTAGACAAAAAGCTTAAAGTTACAATAGCATCAAGTAGCAAATGTGAGTTTGCTGTTCTTTTTTAGATCTGTCTAGTGGCTATAGATTTACAAAAGACATTTTTGCTCAAACTTTGTAAGGCAATTGTTAAACGACAGGTGGTGAAACGTTAGAAAGAAACTCAAATTAGTCAGAGGATGTCATGCAATCATGTAACATGTCTTTATTTCTATTTTGGATTGCAAAACATAGTGAAACTTCTCTCATCTCCACTCTGTCTCTCAAATTCAAAGACTTACACAGCACACTTCATTTGCTCTATAACTTATTGATTCACAAGGCCAGGATTGTCAGACAAAAAGGCTACCTCTTGTGTCTAACTTATGTGTGTGTGCGCGTGTGTGTGTTGCAGGACTGGACACTGATGGGATCTACAGAGTCTCGGGAAACCTGGCTGTGATTCAGAAACTTCGCTTTCTGGTAGACCACGGTGAGGACGATGGAGAGGAGGGGGAAAAAGCACTTGTGTCAATTCCTGCTAAATCTGTCAATGACAATGATATTTAGCCTAAATGTTCAGTTTTCTACTTTCCTCTTTTACTCAAAAATATAGCTGTTATTATGAAGAATACAATAATTGTTCACTCTGGTTTTATTAAATAAATGTTCGGTCTTTACCATTTAAATGTAACCTAAAGTTTAACAAAAACAGATTTCAATAAATGATAACTTTTCAAACAAAATTAACTTAACATGAAAAATGTTTTAGATATGTACAAAATAAGTTAATCCCTATAATTTAAAGGTTGTTGACAATTTTTTAAAATGTTGATTATAGATGATGGCCAAAGTATAAAAGTGACTTTTAACCTGAATGAAATTTGTTACTGCCTGACTTACACTTCACATCCTTGTTGTTGATAAAGCGGACGCAGCAGAAATCGGTCTGAATAACTGTTGGTTTTTGCAGAAAGAGCGCTGACCACAGACGGCCGTTTCATGTTCCCAGCGGACCTGGTACAAGGTAGTCTCAGGCAGAAGGAGAATAAAATCGGCCTGCTTTCTTTTCTAACTCAGCCTGCTTTGTGTTTTGTGCACTGTGTAACGTGAACGCCTCAGTGGGGGGAAAAGGTCCCCACAATGCCCACCCAGAGAGCTGACTATAGCAGAGCTGAGCTGCCGTGCAGACGGGAGCAGAATAGCATTTTTTTCCCCCTCTTTTGTCGTTGTTGTGATACTGTTTGCTTGATGTGTGTGTGTCCCTTCAGGCCTCTGTGCTTCAAGATTTCTGATGTAATAACATGCAGCAGGTTGTACAGAGTTATCACACAGTCCATGGGCGCCACCAAGTGGACAGAGCAGAGAATTGTCTTTTTTTTTTTTTTTACATGCTTTTACCTCAGCTATACTTCTGACTGATGCTTCTCCCTTCAGAATTGTACAGGTTGCTGTTCCTCAAAGCGTTTGGTTTTTTTGGTTCAATTTGAGAAGCATTAGTCAGACTTGTTGTAAAAGAAGTGTGCTTCATCGTCTGAAGAGTGTGTCTGTGTAAGCGTAGGTGTTTATTTTGTGTTTTTTCTTACTTTTCTCACCCTATCTTCGTCCTGCAGCTACCAGCCTTCATGTTACGCCTCAGCCCTGAAGTGAATTAACTCGCTGCTTACGTCATATGGTTCAACTGAACTCTTTCTTTTTTCCTCTTTCATTTTCTTCCTCTGACTTCATTTGTCTGATTTTTTTTTCTTCTTCTCCTCCCCCCTCCCTTTTAATCTTCCTCCTTGTCTCAGAGGAGAAGCTGAATTTGGATGAGAGCGAGTGGGAGGACATCCATGTCGTCACGGGAGCTTTGAAACTTTTCTTTCGTGAGCTTCCTGAACCGCTCGTTCCCTACGGCTTCTTCACCGACATCGTGGAGACAGTCAGTGAGTGACCGCCTTCTGCGCCCTTTCACATGAGTTATATCATAAAGCGCATTTTATTCAGTCTTTCACTGAACACTGAAGGAGAACATCGGAAAATGGCAATAATTTTTAATCGGTCGGTCAAAGAGAAATGTAAATACAGTGCTTTGCATCAGTATTTATGTCCGTTGAGGTTTTCAAATTTTGTAATATTATAGAAACAAACATAAATGTATTTTATGGGGATTTTATGTGACAGACCAACAGAAATTGGAGCACAGTTTTGTCTTGGAAGAAATGTGACACATAGTTTTTTATTTTGTTTATTTCTTTTGTTTTTCCAAAATAACCTATAAAAATTGTGGTGTGGATTTGTATGCAGCCCCACTGATGTTGTAGTACCATCTTCAGTTATAATAACATCTGAAAGTTTTTTGAGTGAATACAAGAAAATGCTTTGACTGTATCAGCTTTCCTATCCCCACAACATGATGCTGCCACCATAGTGTTAAATTTAGGGTTCACATGTTTGCCAAAAGCTCAGTTTTGGTCTCATCTAATCAGAGCGCCTTCTTCCACACGTTTTCTTTTTCCCCAACATGGCTTATGACTTTATATTTCTTATGGTTTTCTTTTAACAGTGGATTTCTTCTTGCCACTCGTCCATAAATATACCAGATTTGTGGAATCCATAACTTATAGCTTTCCTGTCGACAGATCATCCCACCATAGATGTGGATCTCAGCAGCCCCTCCAGAATTACCATGAGCCTCTTGACTGCTGCTCTGATTAATGCTCTCCTTGACCGGTTTGTCAGTTTAGGTGGACAGCCATATCTTGACAGGTTTTCAGTTTTGCCAAACCCTTGTATTTTCAGATGATAGACAGTGCTCTGTGAGCTTTTTCTCCTTAATCCCTGAGCTGTCTGCTCTGCCCCTTGTTCTTTATGAGGCTGTTTGCTCACTAATGTTTTACTACAAGTATTAGTGAAGACTTCTGTGAAGACCCCAGAAGTCTTCACAGAACAGCTATGTTTGTACTGAGATTAAGTTACATGCAGAGCTGACACTATTCACTGAAAAGTAATTAGTTCTGCACTGGATTTTATTTAAAGGTATGAAAGTGAAGGAGGAATGCAGATATTTGCCACATTTTGGAATTTTCTTATGAAAAAATTGAAAGCTATTGGTTACTTTCACTTTACGAATTATACTATTTAATATTGGGTTTTAGGGGAATAAAATACTTTTGCATTGCACTGTGCATTTTTATTTGCTTTATAAAATTGCCTCACAGCAGATGTGAGTGGAAAAAAATCCCTTACTAAGCATATTAAAATAATTATCTTTGTTACTGATCTGAAACTTTTTAAACCTCACAACATTTTTGTATGACATGTTTTAGTTTTTGCTCTTAGTATTTTAAATCTGTGTTGGCTGATTTCTAAAATCAACTTCGGAAACATATAGACCACCAGACCACCTGCACAGGATATATTTTGATTTAATCTCTTTGTGTTTGTTCTCGGCTTGTTTCATAATGAATAAACACTAGGGTTTTGCTCCTACTGAGTCAAAAGCAGGACAAAGTTCACTCTGGTGTTTTCTCACTTTGTCACCATCGAATTATGAGGTTAAAAATATGTTATATTCATGCTGCCGCTCCTGAACTCTTCCTTATGACCTCGTTTGAGTATGCAGTAAACATATGGTACAGCGTGTGCTTGAATGTCAATGATTTAAGTACAACCTGTACTGGTTATATTGGTATCAGTGATGAGGTTTGTATTATTGGATGGAAAAATGGAGAGTAGAAGATGGTATTTGGATCAGTAAGAGGTTTTGTTTTTGGCCAAGCCATGTCTTGGTTGTAAAAATCGGTCACTATTTCAGTGTTGGAAAGTCTCCCCTATAAAGAAATAAAATTTCATCAGCTTTGAAGAGTTTTCAGTCCAGGCTTTAAGACTATGCTGTTCTATTTTAGTTTCATTCATCCACAAACCTGTCTTTTGCACTCTCCTGGGTTGTCTATCTTATCTCTCACTGCAGAGGGACAGTGATGTTCTTTTTGAACAAGAGTCTCCGTCTTTGCTGCCCTGCCGTGCAATGCTAGCTTTGATGGTTGCTGGACTCCTGGAGAAGTTAACAGCTGTCAGGGTTACCTCTACTTAGAAACAGCCAGTCTGATCCTGAAATGTTCTGTCTTTGATTGAATATGAGACAGTGCATTTATTCACTCCTTAAATATTTTTATGAGTTTGTTTAGAAATGTTGAGATGTTGTTGACATAAATATAGAAATGAAAGGGATATATTTTAGTTAGCTAATTGTAAGTATATATTAAAGGACAGGATGAAAACAGTTCCTCTGCATCAATTCCAAGACCGAGAGTTATAATTATATACTGACAAAACTGAGCTATGTTTCGTTTATAGAGGGTGGGCTTTAAAAACAGTAATGTTTTTAATTATTTTTAAATGTTCGCAGTTTCATTTTTCTCTTCTAGAGACAACAATACAGTTGAAATTCAATACATTTGTTTAGATCTGCCCCTCCTTTCCACCTCTGTAGAACCTCTCAGTTGACTCCATAAATCTACAAAATTCATCTTGGCTTATTGATTGAGCACCATTCCACATCAACAACCTCAGACAATTCAGCTCAGGACAATTTGGCCAAATTCGAATAAAAGTTAGTTAAATACTGTTCAGTTGAATCCACTTATAATAAGAATAACAGTGTGATTCTGTTTTCATACAATCAAATGTAGCACAAATAGTTTTACAGTAGCTAAGAATGAAGGACATGGAAAAAATAAACAGTCAAACCAACAAATGCCTATGTCAGTAAATAAGACAATAATTATTTACAGCTAGAATGGAGAGGCAGTTAAATGTAGCGCAATGGAAACAAAAACAGTAAAAATAGTTTAACCATAAGACAAATGAATTTGAAGATTTCATCAAATTGGCAAAATAAAGAGAAGTAATAAAAATGTACAATCCAGACAAGTATGAATTATTGTATCAGTTATTATTAATCAAAGGCAGCTTTAAAGAATAGGTTGTTAGCGTTGATTTGAAAGAACTCAGTGTTTACAAAATTTCTGCAGTTTTCTTAAAGGTTGTTCCAGATTAGTGGAGTATAAAAACTGATGCTGCTTCTACATATTTGGTTCTGGTTATGGAGGCGCAGAGCAGACTTAGACCAGAAAATCTGAGAGATTTGGAAGGTTGATTCAACAACAGCATATCTTCAATGTATTTCAATGACATGATCAACAGTTTCTAATGCTCCACTGAGGTCCAACAGAGCAGCACTGTGGTTCTACCACACTCTGTATTTATGTGGATGTCATTGTACACTTTTACAAGGGCAGTCTCAGTACTGTGGTGAGCATGGAAACCGGACGAAAAGACGTCAAAGTGGTTGGTCATTTTTAGGTAGCTATTAAACTGTTGAAACGCACCTTCTTCAAGAATTTAGCTAATCTTGCTTTAGAAAATCAGAAAGCAGAGCAAGTCAATCAATAATCTATGTATCTATGTGTAAATGCATTGGTCAGAGAGAGAAAATTCCACTTGAAACATTGTTTATCTTAAAACAAACAAACAAAAAAAAGAACAGATGACATTTTACTGCAATCCCTCATGAATTAGTTGACAGTTAAGAGAAATGGCTCCCTTTTAACATGTAGAAACTTCCAGCAAAATCAGAGCCAGCATCAAAAGGCCAACTACCTCATCCAGCAGAACATTTAGAGGGGAAAAATGAGACATAAACAAAACATACAGCCAGGAGTACTTTGTACGAGAGAGAAAAATAAAGAAAACACCAAGTGAACAGAAATGGCAAAACATGCATTAATATAGAGCATAGTGAAGAACGGTCAGTGGTTGTCCAGCAACACCATAATGGCAGAGATATCTCAGAACAACTTAAACCACTCCAACTATAACCTTTAATGACATCCTCATTGATTTCCACATAAATATAGACTGTGGAAGAACCACAATGCTGGTTTGTTGGACCTCAGCACAGCATTTGGCTCTGTTGACCATATTGAAACAACTGGAGAGCTAGGATTTTCTGATCCAGTACTCAATTGGTTAAAATCTCATAAAGAACAGGGATTTCTTTGTTTCTATTGGTAACTTCTCATCAGTCAGAAGTGGGGTACACCAAGGCTCCATCCTGGGACCCCTCTTATTCAATATCTTTATGTTCCCACTACCTCAGGTTATAACAATAAGATTAGTTACCATGAGTAATCTGACACAAAACTCTATATTGTGATGTCACCAGGTGACTCTGAACTCATCCAGTCACTGAATGCTGTAGATGCGTAGAACAGATAAATGTGTGGATGTGCCAAAACTTCCTCCAGTTAAACGGAAACAAAACTGAAGTTATTATCTTTGGACTAACGTGGAACGATCTAGAGTCAGCACACAGCTTCCGTTATTACTGCTAGAAAACAGCCGAAACACAGAGATCCTTTAAATCAAGGCTAAAAACCCACCTGTTTGCTTTTGAACCATAATGAATTGAACTTTGACCAACATATTTGATGCATATTGATGTTTTTAATGTCAGCACTTGACAAAATGTAATGTCCATTACTGGTTTTAACAGCTGTCAACTATCTGACAATGTGTTTATGTTTTTTTTGTTTGTTTGTTTTTTTTGTTTTATGATGTAAAGCACTTTGAATTGCAGTGTTGATGCAGATACACTTGATTGATGATTGAGTGATTGATATTCCATAAGGAAAAGCTATAAGCTGGTCTTAAAAGTGGACAGGGTGTTTGGCTGCTAGAGATCCATCAGCCTGATAGCTGAAACTGTAGGAATCACTAGCAAACATTCAGTCTGAAAGCGAATTGCTCTGCTGGCAACATATAAAACCTCCATATCTCTAAAATAAGATGAAGCAAGATTCAGAACTTTAAAAGATTATTTATTAAAAGACAAATTTAAAACTACATCCTAGATAGAACATGGAGCCAGAAAAGAGAATGTAAAATCTGAGTAGTAAGATATTTCCTTTAACTCACATCAGGACTCTTTGTCATTATGAAGGCTTTTTAATTAACAGTTACTGAAGACGTATTATCATCTGGCATATTACTCTGCACAGAGACAGGATACGTATAAAAAACTGTCCCAAAATAAAATGGCATGGCTAAATTAAGTAGAATTTATGAAATGTTCTAATGCTGTGCTAACTCTCGACATGAAGGTGATGCATGACAACACTGCAGTAAAGTAATTCCTGTCATTTAATTTATTATTTAGCATGTTGCTATGAATCAGATATGAGATTTTTCGGACAAGACAAAACTGTTTTTTTTTTAATGAAAAACATGTTTCTTCATTTAATCTATTTGATTTCCCAAACTTGCCTGATAAGACTCAATATCAGTCTATTCTTGACTATATTTTTTGAAGCAGATAATCTCCCGTGTGAATATCACACCCTACAAAAAAAAAATTCACATTAAGATAAAATAAATATTCATAATTCATACTGTTTTATCTGTTCCTATTAGAGTCAGCCCTTTTCTATTTAGTTTGTCACACCGCTTTGGTGATGCGTGATAACAGCATACTGCTGTATCAGATTAAACAGCGGCTTCTTGCAGAGTTAATCAGTGAATATGTAAATCAGGCTTTGGATCCTGTTAAAGTGCAGAAATTGCAACACACATGGGTGATAATTATTTTAACATGATATATTTTCTGCCCTGTGTTGCAGAGATGATGGACCACATGGACAAAGTGGATCGGCTGAAGTGTCTGGTGCTTAATATGCCCCCTCCAAACCATGACACCCTGGAGTTTATGTGCCGGCATCTCAGACGGTGAGACGGGCTTAAAATGAGATTTAATTCATTGAACCTGATGTGTTTGTGTGCATCTCTGGATTTTAGTCTCTTCGGTTTGTTGTGATTTTTAAGAGTTTCATCAAGCACCCTGACAGCTGACTGATATAATTTCTCCAACTCTTTTCCCCTTGAATCTGACCACAAGAGGGAGTAGTTTTCCTGCGTGTCCCTTCATATTCCCTGTCAGCGATTCTTTTGGCCGCAGCGCCTGAAGTGTACCAGGATCACGCTGTTGTTAAGTTTGGGTTACTGTGAAGATGAAAAGGCTGGCGGGAGATGAATGGTGTATGATGTTCTGCGAGCCAGTTCCTTTTGCACTACATAAAATGTGTGTTTTTTACCGCCTATGGCTTTTTTTCTTCAGGGGTGAGCGTTCGTGTTCTGAAGCTCATGTTTGTGCCAGGGTGTGGTGGACCCCATGAATTTGTCTGTGTCTTTCCCTCATTTTCCCTCTCATGTCATTCCTCTCTCTGGTTTTCATTTATTATCTCCCTGCTCAATCACCCCCCACCTCTGTCTCTCTATCTCCTTTTTTTCCCCACTTCCTTTCTTTCCTCTTCACTCTTTTCATTCTTCCTTCCCTCGCCTCATCGTTTTCTTCCTTCTCTCCCTCATTCTTCTCCCTTCCTCTTCTCGTTTTTGCCTCGAAGGTCCCATGGGAGCCTTGTGGTTCGTCTGCTGGAAGGCATACCAACACCACCGCCGCCACCACTGGAACCTCGCTCTCTTTTCTCTCTCTTCACCCTCTTCCTAGCTCATGTCTTTTTTTTCCTCTTCCCTATGCTCTCCCTTTTTTTTCCTCGTCTCTTTTTAATGTGGAAGTTTTGAGCAATTGCTGGCTTCTTCTGTGGCTTGGTGGGAATGGCATTTTTAGAAGAATGCCTCATGCTGTGGCTTTAACCCATTCCTGAGTCCCCTGTTAGTACCACACAGTCAAACACACTAATGTAGGTGTTTTAAGAACACATCTAAAGTGCAAAAGCCATTCGTTTCCAACCCTCAGAGCCATCTTAACTTGGTAACGTCTGATTAGCAGAACAAAAATAGAAATAGATCTGAACCGGCTTGGAAAATTGTTTGAGTTCCAGGTTTTTGGACATTAGCCCTGTTTCTATGCAGGGCTAATGAGAAGCTAGTCTGTCCTTTCAGCTCATCTTCGTCAAGGGACAGAAATGAGATTCCAATTTTATGGCACTTCTTTCAAGAGCAGCTCAGACATTTGACTCAAAGCCTCAAATGTCAGCTTCATGGTGGCCCTCTTTGAAATGTCAGGGATCAGCAAAACAAGAAAAGTCCAGTTGGAAGACAGATTCTTTCAAGCCTGTGGAATGATCAGAATTTCAGGATTCATTGCTCATAAAACTTGGTCTGTGTCACTGTTACAGACAGGCAGGATGTGACTAAACTAAGTAGTTGCAGAGAACATGTTGGACCAATTTTTATTAAACTGGTTGATAGTTTTTAATCTCTTACTCCACCATAATTTCTTGACCGTCTCTTCTGCCCATGTTATAGTGTCTCTTCTGGCTTGAATATTTAAATAATTTGTTTGTGAGTAAGTGGTAAGTGACAGGTAGTTAGTTTATTTGAGATTGAGTAAAAGTGATTAATTGTCTCCGACTGCCTCTTCACATGGTGGATCAATTTTACATTCTCCTTCCAGAACAATTTTAACCATTTTCCTTTTAGGTTTATTACTAAAGGTGGTACGTGTGCTGCATTTTTAACTTTTATATTTTCTGCAGAGTGCTGGAACGGTCCGACACCAACAGAATGACAACCCAGAACATCGGCATTGTGTTTGGGCCGACTCTGATGCGCCCAGAGTGTGATAATGGCAACATGGCAGTGAACATGATTTACCAGAACCAGGCAGTGGAGCTAATCCTGAGCGAGGTTGACCACATCTTCGGAACAAGAGGCCTCTCTTAATCTTTTCAGGCCAGGAGGTGGCGGCAGCTCAGCACCCCCCATCCTCAGGAGTCCCTTCCCCATCCCCCCCTAAATCAGACTGAAGCAGAAGCATTGCAGCAATGGCCTGTAGACTCATATGGTGTAAAATGGATTTCACATCAAAAGATAATTGTGGGGTACAAAGAATCAGGACAGAAAGCTGCTAATCATGACATCTGGCCTCCATAAAAAGCCATGTTAAAACAATAATAGTAAAACAAGCCAATTTTAGCTGCAATGCTTGTGCCTTTGAGCGCAGATGTGGAGCCCAGCCCCAGGGCAGCGCAGTGCTGGAACAGACGCCTCCTAGTCGCTTCTAGTTGATGTTTCAGGGCGAACAAAAAACCCATAAAACTGATAAATCTCCTCCAGCCAGAAAATCATCAAGCAACATAAG
Source organism: Girardinus metallicus (assembly GCA_903067095.1). Classification (NCBI taxonomy): domain Eukaryota; kingdom Metazoa; phylum Chordata; class Actinopteri; order Cyprinodontiformes; family Poeciliidae; genus Girardinus; species Girardinus metallicus. Next base: position 52,412 of record CAEGAE010068539.1, on the reverse strand, counting down.
GAGGGACGTGTCTTAACGTTGCTCTGAAACAGAACTTAGCGGAACCATCTCACTGTGAAAAGCACTGGTTTGTCTTGCAGAACGGACAGACAAGACCCCACCCACAGCACTGGCGTGGATTTACTGCGTACTGGAAAAAAGTGCATTTGCATGAAGATTAATCTGTGTATTGCTTTGAAGGAGAATTTGAAATAGTTTTGAAAGTGTTTCTAAAGGTTAAAGTGTAGTTTTCTGTGAATGGATGAATGTGCCAATTGGGTCATAAATGTTCTTTTTTAGTATTTTTAGTGTGAACCTTCAGAGCTTTTCTTGTACAAATATAAGTCTATTTTATTAGTACAAACTCCTTGTATTAAGTTAAATGTAAATAGCTACATTTCTGTCTATCCCTTAGAAACACTTTATATAGTGTGTAAACTGAACTTTCTGTACTAGTTGAATACAAACTAATAAGAATGAGAAGTTTTTGTTCATGTTTCTCTGTCCTAATTATCTCTCTTCCAATAAAAACAAGAGCAAATTTGAAGTGTTGTCTGAGAATTGCTCAGGATGTCCATGTAAGGTTGTTTGCTGCAAGTGGCGGGTTTGCGTGCAGAGATAGCGGAGGCGTGTGGAGGTATGTGGGCCTTGGAGACTCGGCAGGCAGAGTTGTCCCCTAACCCTGCTTTTAATAACAGAACAAAAGGGGAACTGGAAATGCATATGTTTTAAAAATGTGAATTTTCCCCCTCAAGCCCTCTCACTCTGTGGCTTGGGTAATTTTATATTGACTGTGGGTTTGGCAGAAGACAAAAAAGAGCCGAAAGGAGGTACTGCAGGGGAGGGAGTGGGTTAAGTTTTTATTAAAAGTGTTTCTTCATTTGTGTGTTTGTATCATTTGAAGTCTGGTGAGTTGATTGAAAGAGGCTAAAACTGTGTTTGACTGATGAGGAGTCGTCGTAGCTTCATGCCTGTTGACTCCCAAGGATGTCCTTAAATTTGATTGGCTTAAATATTTTCATCTTAAACAGACAAACCACTGCTGTTTATTTTATCCATATGATGTGTGCACGGTTTATATCAGAGTTTATATGCCCTCCCTTCAATCAGGGTTTTTTTTTCCATAAATTTTGACAGCACTGCACCAGAGGCTCCTTACATTATATTAGATGTTGGCGTTCAGTTTATTGTCTAAGAGAAATGTGCCCGCCTAACAACACTGATGTATCCAATATTTCATGAAAGATTTCTGCTGTATGTTTTGTTCTTGTTCCAAACTGTCAGATGGGAGGTCCTTTATGTTAATAAAGCGTTTGTGGTATTAAACAGCTGCAAAATGAGCTCTGTTGTGTTTTTTATTTCACTTTAGAGTGATGTTACTAATCACCCACTAAAAATACACCAAACACGGTTTCTTTCTAATAAACACTTTATTTGGTAAAATTAGATTTTCACAATATCCCAAATTCACACCTCTAAAGCTATGCAGCACCTAAATATGTCTTGTGGATCAATACATGCGAATAAAGCAGCAGCTGCTTTGCAGACAACTGGAGAAATTTGCTTACTACCCATTTCAGACACTTGTTTGAACCTTTCTTTTTTGCATCTGTTGGCAGTTAATTAGATTTTTGTATCACTAAAACAAAATGTTTTTTGGTCTGGAATATTTAGAAAAGTTGTGGAAAGGAGTAAATCAGAGGGCTGTGAAATGTTTACATATGCAACATGTTTTTTTTAACCAAATGTCTCTCCAAAGTAATTTAATTTTCACTAAATATGAATGAAGGCACGGTGTAGTAGATTAAAATTATCACAACAGAATTTGACTGTAACGATGTCTTTAGTCTATCTTCATGCCTTTTAAAGACTCGTACCAGTAAATTAAGCATAAACTAAATGTCAGGAAGGGCTTGCCAAACTTCATTGATCTTCACCTGTACTTCACAGATGTTCCAGAGAAATTAAACTTGTGCTCATTCAGACTGCATGTTGCTCATACAACTGGTATTTTTCCACCAGAAAAGTGCTGCAAATAAAAAAATTTTACTTGTACAGTTCACTAAACACTGGTGATGCATGAAGTAAATGCATCTGATCCACGTCACCCATTGCAGCAAGATGATGCTACAGTTTATTTGTTTTCTCCTCTAACCTGTCATTAACCTAAAACTCAGCATATCAAATATCAAAAGATACCACACGCAGGTTTACAAGAGAAATTTAGTCACCATTGCTGAGTCATCATGCAAATAGACAGAGCCACAAAAAACACAATGTAAGTAAGAACTCCCTGGTGATCGCTGATGGTTTACTGCTTTCAGTGATGGGAAACTGACTGTGCTGAGGTCACAGCTCAGCTTCAGCCTGTGCCACACAAATGTCAGTTTGTTTTGAAAACAGGAAAAAGCATCTGATTTTACTGGTGTTTTGAGGACTATTTCATAGATTTTTTGGATTATTTAGTGACGTAACTAAAAATAAACAAAATGTATATTAACTGTGGCTTTTAAAGGGAAATATATATTTTAAAGGTATGAAACAGTGCTAAAATATAAATAAATCATAATTAGCCTTTCTGTCACTTTTTAAGTCAGATAATTAATGTTATAACAACCTTTTGACCACAAAAAACTCTTTTGAGAATACACGTCATATCCCACACAGGGATATGACGTGTTACTTTACATAGTAACTGTTTTCTTTAATAAAAAGCTTTCTTTTTAACAGGAATATACTTCATGGATGTGTGGCGGATTACTGGCAACCCAAAAAAGAGACATACTAATATCACTATTGCTTTAGATGACACAAACGGGTAAAGACCAGACAACGGAGGTAATCTATCTGGTGAAGATAAAGTCCCATCAAGTAAGAAAATTATTTCTTTTTCTGCAGTTTTTACTTTTTTATGTGTCCATCAGTGCACAAATATCTGCTGTTGTCTAAAGGTTAATGCAAGTTCAGTAGACGATTAATCAATAAGCATCAGCCTCTCTAAACAATCCTCCTGCATGTTTAGCCACAAAATGTAGCTTCGGGCGTCACTGTTTTTTAGTGTCTTAGCCAAATAAAGGAGAGATGTTTGACTGCAGCTGTAACTTGATTGTATATCCCCATTTTGACTTTCATCTCTCACATGTATGGCATTGTGAGAGATGACTTGATAGGTACAAAAAAATGATTTAAGTGTAATGAACTACACATAGGCTGTAAGGTTTGGTGAACAGACAAGGTTTTGACAGCAACATCATGGTAATGCATGAACTGATTATGTGGTGGAAAGTGTGTTTTGTAAAACCATCAAGTATTTTGGTGGCACAGTTTTTGAAAGAAGCATGCTAATGCATGCCTGTGCACAACACTGTAACAATGCCCTGTCCAAAATTACAGTTTCTGTCATAAGCAGACACTATGGTAAATCACAGCCAGAATGAACGCACCTAAGAGTGCTCTTAAATCACTTGACAGGATGTCAGTGTGTATGGTGCTTCCTCTCAGATAATTCTCCTGACTTCCTCCATCTCACAGGATAAATCACCTTATAAATATTCGTTTTATAAAATTAAATTTAAGCTGCAGACTTTTACTTTTACCTGCATTGTCTGTTGCTTTTTTGCAGTTCCCTCAATATCAGACAAGGGCTCCACTCCTGAATAGAATTTAAAGGGGCAAAAGTTGTAAAAGTATAATTTATGCTTTTAAGATCTTCTCCCTCTATAATATCTGGATCTGAAATCACGAATCAGGACAAATTGTGCAAAAACTGTCATTTTTAATTAGAAAAATAAATGAAATACAAGAATTTCAAGACAAATTCTGTATATTTCTGTTACAAAAATGAAAATTTATATACATATAAAAGTTTATATAAAACTTGCATGAATGTGAAAAAAAGATCTTTTAAAAAGAAATCCATAGAAAGGTGTGCAGAAACTGAGTGAATGTGAAACTTGTATTTGCCTGTTCTTTAGCTAGAAGATAACAGGTGAGGAACTATGCCAGAAAAGCATAGCAGTTGGTGTTTCACATATGCATGTCTTTGGTGATACGTACGCACACACACATATATTAACAAGAAGTATCTTTGGCACGCAGTATGCATGAGCGCTGCAAGCTTAGTCACACCTCATGCACCACCGTCTGCAAAGTTTCATCGTATGAAGGCTTTTTCGGATTACTCACAGTTGTCTGAGTACATCTGAAGCACTTTTCACGTTGACTACACCGCAGTCAGAAAGAGGAAGTTTAAAACTGATCTATGCGCCCTGAATCTTGACCCTCTTGCCACACCTTGTCATAAGAGCTTAAGTGTTTGACAAGTTAATGCTCTGTTACTGTAAAAATAGTCCAGAGCACATGCAAATTATTACAAGAAATTGCAGATGACTTTGGACCTGATGAATTTGTGATAATCAAACAAACGGTAAAACGTTCCAAAAGGTATCTGATGCCTGAAAGGGAAAACCCCCCGGACACTATGTTTATCTTTTGGCCCCGTTAACATCGTATGCAAAGATGCAGAAATGACTGTCTTCCCAGTAAGGCAAACACTTAAAAAGGTGCAGGCCACTGCTTTTTGTTTGAAGCATGAATATACAGCTACCTTCCAGTTGTTCCTCTTTTTTGCTGCATGTTTATAACATTTAACAGATGACTGACTGAGGCCACGGAGAAACGTTCACCTGGCAATAAGTTATTTTTTTGGGGGGGATTTCACAGCAAACAACGCAGTCAGCTCCAATATATGTAATCAGTCACATGATTTGATTGAAGCAAACACTACATGTCACAACAAAAATGTGGGATCTCACATAAAATAGCAGAAGATAGAAAATGTTTTGTGCACTTATTAAGAGCAGAAATTATTTTTTCAAGCTTTGGTCAGACATTAAATGAACACCAACATAACTGTTAAAGACAGAAAACTTTTGTTTTAAGATTAAAAACAAGTATGTACGAGTATTATTTAATGTGCAATAGGGAGCAGCAAGCATTGAAGATTTATGTAATGCCACATCCGAATATGTGACATAACTTTAGTTCAGTTAACCCATTTGGGTTAAAAAAACAAACAAACAAAAAAAAACAACAATTGGAATAACACTGTAAGTAACTGAAGTCTATTGAACATGATAAAATACTGTCATTTCCATTGACACAAATATAACTGGCATGGCTTCATCCATTTAAGGCCACAAAATCATTGTTTTTTGTGCATTTTGTCATGAAATACATGAAAAACACTCTGTTGCATACGTAGGAATATATAAAATTAAAAGTCTTAAAGCTTGTTAAGGTCATGTTAAATTAATATTCTAGGTAATTCTGTTAAATCCATGTTCATTTCACATTTATCCAAGCCTCCATTCTGGTCCTCAGTGTCTCTGTCCCACATTTGGTTCTCTGTGTTGTTAATATGATTTCCTGTTTCACAGTTAATAAGCTTATTTTGCAGTTCATTCTCCCCAGTGGGTGACCCTTCATTGGGACTACTTTCCAGCTCCTCTGCTTCTTCCAACAGACCTTCATGTATTTTCCTAACTCTTTCCTCCTCTTCCTCCCCCTCTTTCAGAGTGTCCACAGCTCCGTCCAGGCTGGAGTCGCTGAGGAAGGAATGGGCCATGTGTGGGTCATCTGCAGACAGAGATTTGTCTTCACCTAGGCTGCCTACCAGACTGCTGCCGGCTCCTGGGGTGAGAGGCATGTCCTCATGATCCTGGTCCAGATCCTGGTCTTTGCTGCAGTACGCGTAGCGGTGGTTCATGTGCTGGGAGTAAGAGCCTGAGTGGGAGAAGCGTTTGCCGCACTTGTCACATTGGTAGGGTTTCTCTCCGGAGTGCAGCCGGCTGTGCTCGATCAGGTGGTGCTTGTGCTTGAAGGCCTTGTTGCAGATCTTGCACTCATGAGGACGTTTGCCTGAAACAACACAAAGAAGTTGCCTCTGTTCAAAAAAAAAATGCATGCATTAGCTTTTTCAAAACAGATAAAGAGCTGAACCTTTAGTTTTTTGACAGCATAAAGTAGTTTTTAAGGGAAAACACTTTCTAAAGCAATTTGTGAAATCTCTGCTGATATTGGTGTAACTTCAAACTTTGGACTATTTGCCAGTCAGGCTGTTACATAAAGCATAAACACATAAGCTCTCTACCCACTCGTGGTTTCATGCATGGGTTATGAGCTGGCTTATGATGCATACAACTGTTTAGAAATCAATTAAATATATCTTGGCTATTCTTGGACTTTAGAAGTAAAAGCACCTGCAAACAATGTTGCCTTTTTTTGGTTTTGTTTTATTGAACTAAACAACTGTTTGATGAAGCTGCAGATTTAGTCAAGCATTTCTTTTTGTTAACAAATAATAGAGCAAAGTTCCAAAAATGTAAAGCTGTTCCTTCTGCAATTTTAAATAAGTATTGTAATAATCTGAAGATTATTACAAATATGGAATTTCACCTACAATCACATAAAACAATCACATAAAAAACAAACTATGCCCTAAAACTAAATTTTTACTTGTGATAACTTTAGATAAATGTTTTCAACCATTCTCTTGGAGATTAGACAGAAGCTTTAAACTTTATCTCAGAGGAGTTCATGATCAACTCAATGACTGCAGGATTGTACAAAAAGCCCAAATCATCATCCATCCACCACTATGCTTAATAGTTGGTATAGAGTTTGCGTTGATATGACTTTGGTTTTTGCTTAACTTGTCTACTTAGGCCTTGTTTCCACTGAGCAGTACAACATGGGTGGGTGCGGTTCGGTACAAATTTTTGTGTTTTTAAAAGTGACAATCATACCAGTGTTTTTTTTTTGGGAGGAATTAGGTCTTGTCTGCTCAAAACACATTTTTCAAGATTTCATACGGTAAAATTATATGTAAATTTGCATATCTGATTTATACTGTCATATATATTTTTGAAGATTCTAAAATTCCTTCTGCAAACAAGATGCTTTTTCATTCTTTTTTTTTTGGTAATTGTACTTCATTAACTTTACCATCTAACATATTAATTGAGGTTAAAATAGAGCTATCGGTTTTTTACAGTTTCTTTGAACATGACACAATTTGGGATAAAATACTGAGCCAAGATGCTCCAGACCAGCAAAGTGCCAAATCTCCTACTTTTAAAGAGTTGAACACACTTAATGATGACCAAGTTTATTAAAAAACAACATCTGGCAGCTGTTTTCTCACTTGAATCCAATGGAAGTAGGAAAGGGATACATAGTTTTTCTAATGACTGGATTGATAAGACATTGAAGTTTTCTGTTCACCGGTGACTTTGCAAATGCAGTTTGTGCTAAAGACCTGTGTGCTCGTATTTGTGTCGGAGAAGAGAACTGCTTTTCTGGAAGGTTTTTTCACAGATGTCACAAGCATAAAGTCCTTCTTCTGTTTTCTTTAGCCTCTTTCTGCCTGGTCCTCCATCTCCTTCAAACCCCTCCTCATTTAAAGAGAGGTAGTCCAGAGCACTACGGTTTAACACCTCACCCTGGAAAGACAACAATTATACATCATGACAATATTATTTATACATATGCTTTTTTGGTTTGGAATAAAATACAATGTGGATTTTGTGCTTATTTTTCACATTTCAGTGAAAAGAAAGACATTCTCACCATAAAACTTTGCCTCTCCTGGTAGATCTTTTTCAGCACAGCTTCTGCATTGGCCTCCATCATGTAGGCCATAGGAGAGAGAAACCTAGGACTGTTAGTTGCCTGACTGTACGGAGTTGGTATCATGCCCTCGTGGAGTGGAAGACCTACTCCAGTTTGGCTGAATATGTTAAACCCATTGAATACGGAGCCTGGAAACACTGGAGCACCAGTGCTGCTGAGGATGGGGTACTGCTGAAGGGGCATATGTGAAGTTGGACTTGGTCTGCTTAGTTGTTGGGTCCTAAGCTCTCTTCGGTCTCCTCTCCCTGAGATCCCATTAAGAGTTTTATTTCTTCCCTTTTGCTCTGACAGCTGCTTCGGTAGAGAGAGGTCCAGCGGTTCATTCTGTGTGGACCATGGACTGCTAGGTTCTTTCTGAGGAGACAAGTTTTCAGGTGGAACGCTAGTGATGTCAATGCAGACAGGAGAATTGAAGCCTGAAGAGGGAACTCTTTTCCTGCCTCTAGGGGATGACATCCCTGGGGACTGATGGCTTGGGCTACCTTTATCCTGGCTGGACAGGTACATACGAGAAGACAGTGCATCATGGCTGGGAGGAGGAGACGGCATTGCCACTAAAAGTTGTTGTGGGACAGATTGCCAGCTTGGCTTCTGTGAAGGGGACTTGTTTCCACAGAATCCATTAGTTACTTCACTTGGTTTGGTGTTTTCTGCATGGAGAGTGGATCTGGGGAAGAATAAAGGTGGCGAGGAGAGGTCTTTCCTTCGAAAACTGTCAGTAGCTTCCACTGCATTTCTGTTCATCTTACAGAGGCTATGTTCATGCTGTAGAAGAACAGCCATGTTCGGGAAGGGCTGCAAGCACCAACGACACGTCACCCCAAATGCACCTCTCTCTGATTCACCGGATCTCACTTCTCTTCTCCTGTCGGGCGATATCTTCCTCTCAAGCCCTCTTCCATTATGGACCACTCTCTCCTCTACTTCTTCCTTGTCTTGCTCTATCTTTACATCTCTGTGAAGCATCTCTTGCAGCATCTGGTCAAACTTGGTGCCAGAGTGAAGATAAGGCAACAGGGTCGTCCCTTTAATGATACCGCTCCTCAGAGACAGTTCCGGTGAACGATCCCACAATCTAACTGGGTCAGATGTGCCAGGGAAGCTCTGATGGAAATCCTGCAAGGATTGCTGGTGAGATTCTGCTGGTAAATGACCCAAGGACCTGATACTGTCCTGGTTTTGTAAAGCCAACAGCGAGCTGTGGTCATTACTGGATCTACCCCCGCCAGCAGAGGGAGATGTTGGAAGTGAGTGGTGGTAGGCGCTTTGACTGTGTCCGTTAAATGCTCCGCTGCCACTCCCCATGTTTCCCCCGACATGCACTCCCCCACCGAGGCACTTTTTGCTGCTTAAATGAGAGCTGTAGGAGCCAGAGTGGGAGAAACGCTTCTTGCAGTTGGAGCACTCATACGGCTTCTCACCTAAACACAGAGATACCAAAGAGTGAGTTGAAAATACCTTCCGAGTGGGGTATAATCTTTTTTCCGTAATTATCTTGTCCTGCCGTGAATCACGTAAAGCTCATTCCTATTACACATCCATTTGGTTATAATTTCATACCATATAATTCTGAGAGTAAGTAACAGTTAGCAGTTCAGTGGAAACAATGGTGAAATGAAGGGTGAGTGGAGATGTTTTGATCTTATTTTGTATCTCACCACTGTGGATGCGAAGATGCTCTTTGAGGTGGTGTTTGTACTTGAATGCTTTCCCACACTCCAGACATTTGAACTTCCTCGTCTCCATGCTTTGGTCCAAACCGATGGCACTCTAGGATGACATGAACATGTGATCAGCTTTAGACTATGAAAAGATTTATAAGATATAAACAAAATGCACAAAAATCACTACAATTTGCGGAAACTGTGAGATGCTTCGCTGGTGTTCAAGACTTTCAGATTATTGTAGCGGTGTGCGTGTGTGTGTGTGTGTATCACCTTGTCCTGGATTTGGTTGTGAAGTGCTAGGTGCCGCTCCATCTGCGACCTAAGGGTGGCAGTGTATCCACAGAGCGGACAGACCATGTGGCCCCCCTGCCTCTCTTGGCAGTATTTGACATGGTCCCTCAAAGAGGCTCCTCGCGGATACATCCTGTGGCAGAACGGACAGGCCTGCTGGCTCCGGTCTTCATCTGCAGTCCAGAGAGAGACGGCATTTTAAGCGCACAGATTAACATTTCACATGTGCATTAAACATAACTATCGTTCTTTGGGGTTTTTTATTGCCTTTTCACCAGCTGACTTATTTTCTTTTTTTGCTTTGAAAATGGCTTTTTTCTCAATATGGGCTAAAAATGAAATATAGGCATTACGCAATATTTCAATTTAATCATTCAAAATCAAGGCACCATAAGGACATGCATGAAAGATGCAATATCAAAATGGCAATCCTTTTTAATATTCTAGGTATCGTAAATGCTGGCCCTTTCAAACAAGTCCTAAATGTCTAACAATGATATTCTCCAGGCTACAGTCCTGTGGTCTCGAGGCTCCTCTTTCTGTTTCCTTTCTTCTCTTCTTTTTGTTTTGCTTTAAAGTGCAGTTTTAGCATTATTTCAAGATGCAGAGTTGTTAAAGTTGTGGTTAGATTAAATGAGCAGCAGAAAAACTATCTTCAGATCCTCACAACTGTCACAGATTTTCGATATACAATCCTTTGCAAAAGTAAAATTTAGTCCTCATTTAATCTGTCCAAACCTTTCAGCCATTCATTTCAATGTATTTCATTGGAATTTTGTATGATGAATCCAGATAAAGTGGTGCATAGTTGTGAAGTGGAAGTAAAAGCTATGTGTATGTACATGATTTTTATTTATTTAAAAGGAATAAACAATGTAACAAATATTGCATCCCTGAGTAAATATTACATCCCACTTCTGCAAAGCTTAAAACCTCTACTAGTATGTCTCTAAGGGTTTTTCACAGGATGAGACTAATTCTGACCATTCTTCTCAGTAAAATAGCTCCTCTTCTCGAATGCATGGAGATTCCTAAGAATAGTAATTTTCAAGTTTTGTCATAAATTCTGAGGTGTTTTGACTGTGATTCGACCAATATGCTTTGATCTAAATCACTTTATTGCAGCACTGGCTGTATGTTTGTCCCACTCAAAGATGAACCTCCACCCCAGTCTCAAGTCTTTTGTGGCCTTTAACAGGTTTTCTTTATTTAGATCTGTACTTATCTCCACCTGTCCCTCCTCCAACCCTGAACAGAGTGATGCTTCCATCACCACATTTCCTTGAGGACTTGCATTCAAAGTGGTGTGCAAAGTTATTTTTCTGCAACCGGGATTTTTGCATGTAAGTCAAAAACCTCCAGCTGTTGTTTTATCTAACCAGAGCATTTCTTCCATATGTTTGCTCTGACACATATTGGACTTTCCTCGAACTTTAAGTAAGAATTCTACAAATGCACAACCTTTCAGATTTTTATGTGTTAAAAAAAAATCTATGGATTATTTTTTAATCTACTTCACAATTTCATATAACAATCAATAATAAAATACATTGAAATGTGTTGTTGTGAAGTGACAAAGTGTAAAAAACAGTTAGGGCTGTAAATACTTCACTGTGACCAACATTTATTCTTCTGGACCAACATTAATATGTTCTGCTTCCGATGATGAGTTTGCACTGAGCTAACATATGACACTGCGAAAGATATAAAATTAAAGACAGATTGCTCATAGCTCCGCTAATCATCTGGCCGGTGAGAAACTTGTGGTTTTAAGTTTTAGTTCACCAATAAGTGGGGGCTTTAGTCACAGCAACCATCTATTTCAGCTGAGCTTTTCAGTAGTACTTCTCAGCCACAAAACCAGCATGATGAGGCCAGTACCCAACTCAATGTGACTAATAAGTTAGTGGTTAAGTGGTTGAAACAGTCAACAATTGCTTAAGAAATGAATAATCAATTATTATTAATAATAATTATTATTTTGGAGTAATCACTTTTTCTGTTAAAGAAATTGATGTCAGATAACATTTTCTGATACAGATATACAATCTAACTCCATTTTGTTAAAGGTATAAAAAGTCGTAAAGCTGAGGTAATGAAAGTAACATGCAATTAACTCAATAGTTTAAAAATAAGGAAAATATTAGAAAGATAAATTAATGAACTTTAAACACACCAAAACAGTTTTTTCTAAGGATTAACTTCAGGAGAGAATGAATACAGCCGTAAATCTGTGTAACTCACTTAAATACAACAGTTTTATTGAGTAGTTCAATTGTACTGCAATACAGCATAGAATAATTGTATTTAATTATATTCTCTGAACATACGGATATTTCTTCATTATGTCATGAAACCAACAGCATTAATTTCAACCATATTATCTGTCTTTGGGGTTTGCAAACATCACCAATTAAGAGTTATAATCACAAATCACTATTATTACAATATTGTTTTCCAGAGTTAATGATAAACAATATGATAAAAAAATCATCTTCAAATCCTGCATGGATTAGATAAAGAAAACAACAAATTCAAACTTGTGAACCTAATTATTGTCTTTAAAATTCACAACCATTTTAGTAAAAAGAACAGTTTATATACATCATTAACGTCTAAAATTAAAAGACACTCTTGCCCCCAAGCACAGTAATCTGTATGTAAACTTCTCTTCTTAGCACCAGGTGTTCTTTTTAACTCCAATCTTCAAGCAATTAAACACAATTTGCTTTTGCATGTTATGTTTTGTGCTCAAAGCACAGCTTGTGAATCAAAAAGAAATATTTCATTAATGTGCTATAGATATCAGTAGAATAATGGATGTCAAGATATCTCTGACTTCCCATCTATTCTTCATGCAGATTCTAACCATTAATCATATTTTTTATGTTCTTTGTAGACAAAATACTGGACTGTAAGTTAGCATAGTATGGCACAATACTAAATATAGATGTGATGTGCTTCATATGAAATTAAGAGAAAAAATAGAGGCTAAATTAAGTAATTCAATTTACGTTACTTCCATTTGAATGAGTCAATTTTCCAATACCTGATAAGTTCTTTAGTAAACGAGAAGCAATAAACAACGCAATATGTAAAAAAACCCACTCATTTGGTTTTTTCGTTTTCTCAGAATTGCACAAGCATTTACAATCAGATAGTTGCATAATCACAACAGTTTTCTATCAGACTTTTTTTTTTTTTTTAGAAAACAACATTTTAAAAAGAAGCCACCGACATCTACTGTTAAAAATGTTTAATTTAGCATCGCCGCAGCTTTCTCTGTCAGCGTACCTGTTCCTTCAGGTGAGCAGTGCTGAGCTCCTGGCGACCAGATGGCAGGCGGGAGCTCATCGTGCCTGCTGCTCTGAGGGTAAACAGCCGACGTGCCGTTATGGTTCAGGTGGTCCAACACACCGGCTGAGGTTGAGGCCTTCCTTAGCTGAGCCACAAATTCATATTGGGCCAGATCCTCAAAAGCATTCTGGGCGTCTGAGTTCTTACCTGGCAGAAAAAGGAACAACTTTGCTAAATGCAACTGCTTTGCTGAAAGTCGGCCTATTGGTCTTGGTTTTTTGGAATACAAGTTCTTAATAAAAGGGTTTTAAAAGGATTTTACAGCAAAATTTAAATTCAGGGATGCATTGCTTTTATAGTTCCCCTGTGTCAATACTTTGCAGAATCACTTTTACTGTAATTACAGCTGCAAGGCTATCGGATGAATCGGATTTGCACATCTAAAGACTGAATTTTTAAAATGTTCTTTCTTATAAAGTGGCTTAAGTTGGAAACTGGCAATTAAGTATTTTCACAAATTCTCAAATGTATATAGATCTAGACTTTCATTGTAGTTCTGGTTGTTTGATCTCCTGCTGGACCGTGAACCTCTGCCTCATCTTATGCAGCTTCTAACCTGTTTTCTTCCAGAATTGTGTTGCATTTTGCTTCATCACTTTCCTATAATGTCTGACCAGCTTCCCTGTACCTATTAAAGAAATGATCCCCACAGCCTGATGCTGCCATCCCCATGGTTTAAAGTGGGGAGTGCTTGTTTTTAATCACAGGCTGTATTGTTTGCAGGCCAAAAAGTTCGATTTTGGTTTCATCCAACCAGAGCAGCTCCCTATACAGATTTCCTTTGTCCCCCGATTGGGTTGTTTAAAACTCTAAACATAACTTCGTACGGCTTCCTTTTAAAAGTTCTTTATTTTAGATGCTCTTTCATAAAGACCTGGTTTGGGAACTCGTTCTTCTGTGTTCTTGGTATTTATGTTGCTCTTTGTTCACCAACAAACCTCTGAGGCTTTTACAGAACTGGACTATTTCTACTAATTAGCTTATTCTTACAGGCAGTAGTTCTCATTGTATTTCATTTAAGAGTTTCAGAGTAACGCTGAATAAAAATGCATATTGTTTAATTATTTGCAAAAAATGTAAGAAAGCTATGTTTTCTACAGTAATGTGACACGTTGTGATAATCTGTCACATAAATCCTATGAAAATATTGAACTTTCTGGCTGCTTTGTGGCAAAATGGGAGGAACTTCAGGGGTCTGTGAAAACTTTTGCAACACCACTTTCATTTGTGGCTGAACTACAAAGGTTTCTGAAGTCAGTGTTCTTGTTGATTAAGTATGACTGAGCTTTGGGTGCAGTTGTGTTTTCCATTAATTTGTTATACTCTTTAAAGTGTTCGCTCAGTGTTTGCGCGAGTTTCCACACTTTGTTCATGCATGCATGAGCAAGAGCAATCTTGTGAGTGTGCATGAGGCTAAATCACAAAAACGCCACTGTGCAAGTGAATCTATCGGGATTGAATTGTTTACATAAAGATTGACAGATGAAATATTAAAGTCATGAAGCTTGTTGGCCAGATATCAAGTTAGATTTAAAGAATTCCTTCTCACTCGTACCCTTGAGTGCAGTGACAGGCGGGCAGAGAGACAAAGCCACTGATGTTCGTGGAGAAGCAAGGGCGCCTCCTATCATGGCTCAAGCCAATCAACTCTCCCCATGGTGACTTTGAGGAAGATTTTTCAAATGTTTGCAGATGTTGGCATATTTTGAGCCATTTTTATGTGGTGAAGGGAAGAGCCTGTGTGGTTGAGTGTTGTAAAAACTCAGCTTCGCCTTCATCAGGCAGGACCAAATCACACGAGGCGAGGGAGCTAAGTGATTGTTAGTAGGCAAGCCGAGCGAGAGCCTTTGATCTGCGCTAAATAAAAGAGAAAGCCTCACGTTGTGTAGTGCTGATTTCAGTACCGTAACGTCACCTCTTTGATGCATGGAAATATGGTGACTTTGTGTGGGATGAGTTCTTTTGTCATGCTTTCAGAAAGGAGCCTTTTCAAAGAGAAAAGTGAAAAAGCAACAACTCGTAGGGAAGGCATGGTTTCAAAAGGAGTTGATATGAAGGTGAGAATGGCCCTTTGTTGCATCAGAAAAACACTAACTTGTTTACACATACAGTAGAGACATTTTGCTACAGCTTAGGACTTACAGTACATCCTCAGTGGTTCTTGGTCCCCCTCCCTGTCGGCGGCCGCGTAGGTGGCGTCCTCCTCAGCCGGGGCCTCTGGCTCCACCTGGCCCCAGCAGATCCTGCTGCCAGGGCTGAGGCCGACCGGCCGGGTTGAGTGGGCAGGGCTGCTCGGCTCCTCCGTCACCTCGCTGGGTGTCAGGCTCGTCTTGTCCAAGCTCTCGTGGCAGTCCTGGGGCTCCAGGCTCCACAAGCCCACCTCATCGTCTTCCTCCGAACCCAGAGAGCTGACCTGCTCAGTGTCCACTGTGAAGGGAAATGATTAGAAACATGAGAAGATGACACAGAAACTTTAAACAAAGGAGTCTTTTAGAAATGTAGCAAAAGGAAAACATGCTCATTTATCTTTCTGTGTGATTAATAAGTTATAGTATTTCGTTCTGTATTGAATAAAGACATGCAGATGAGCATGTGTGTCCAACCTTTTTTGAAATAAAACTGAATGCACTGGCTCATCAGATTGAGTTATTAAATATAGTTTTAAAGAAAATATATATGTTAACTATTTATTTCCGTAAGAGTTTTCCAAGTCAGAGAGGAAATAGACATACATACCAAAAACCTGAAACCAGGAAGAACACAAAAAAGTTTTTTTTATATACATATCTTAAATAGTAGAAATTATATTCACTTATCTTTGTCCTATTTTTGCATGTAAATATGTTGTTATATAAATAGAGAAGACATAAATTTAGCACATTTCAAATATGCTTTTATATGATCATTAGGTGTAATGTTCAAAACAACAATAAATATAATTAAAATAATTATTTTTAGTTTACAAAAATAACAGTTTCTTAAAATAAACTGTTTTTTTTTATAAAAATCCACGATTCCAATCTTGTCTTATTGTGAATCTGAATTATCGTAATTTAAATTCTTTTCTTTTCACAACCTTCTCAAACAAATAAATTGTGTCCAGGTTTTGATTCTAGTGCGTAACGCCACTGCCCATAGAGTTATAATTATCTTGTTTTTAAGGACATTCCTCTATTTATTGTGGTTTCATTTTCACTGTGATCTCTATGGAAAGGATTTGTCATGAAAAATGTATATATATATGTATGTATATATATATACATATATATATATATATATATATGCTTTATTTGTAAATATTAAGTAAAAACAGTTTATAGCACCATTACGGGGAACAGTCCATTTTCATTTTGACAATGTAGTAAAAAATAAACATGAAGCGCTGTAAGGTAAAGAGTTTCCCTCCTCCAGTCCCCGCTCAGGCTGCAGCGGCAGTGAAAAGGCGCATTCGTTTTTCCCACGGCAGAGACAATAAATGACAATCACAAACATATGGCTGGGATTTCAGCTTTAGGACTCTATTCCCAATGCTTCTTCTTCTTTTTCAGAAGGCTCTTTTTTTTCCCCTCTCTCTGATTAGTGATATCTAATTTCAACAAAGTAAGAACAATTTAAGAGCACAAATGGGACACTTTCAAAAGAATTGTGATTATTCTGATACTACCCTATTTTTTATTTCTCTCTTCATACCACTTCATACCTTTTCCTCTTAAATTTGAAGAAAAGCATAAAATAAATGTTACACTGTTTATATATTTGCAGAAACTGTTAAAAAAAATTGTAGTGGATGGGGGAGACAAAAAGTTTTATGATAAATTTGCTTTCTACTTTTCCAGTAAAGCTCGCTGTTCATTGTTACAAAAGTCAAGCGCCTTGCACAACAAGATACCTAATGCAAAGCCACTCTCATCAGCTTCACTTACGGATGAAAGACCTACTCACACACACAGAATGTACAGTCAGTCCGATACTGAAAGAGCAACAGGGGTCCCGCTGCCACAGAGGGGGCGGCCCACCATCACAAACACTGAAAAACACTCTGAAGTCAGCATGTGCACTTATTTTCTCTGATTAGATAATCTAAAAATTAACTCCTACATGTGTTTCAGTTTGTATCAGTTCCTTCTCCTCTGCCCCAGTCTCATTAAACCACCCGTATGAACCACACTCATGCTAGGTTGTGATTCAACGAAGGCCTCTCAGCCAGAGCGCACTCCTCGGAGTGTGCTTACATAGGAAAGAATGACTTGTTCCTGCGAGGGCTGAAATTGGTCATCAGCTGTGCTTTTCTATGACTGGACGACCATACAATGTTATGTGATGGTGTAAAGGTCAACCCATGAGCCCCCGTGGGAATTTCTTGGGATAGTCGGATAGAGCAAGAGGAAAATCTGTTGCTGATTAGCATCAAATTGGCTTTAATTTTCTCTCTCATGACAGTGACGCTGAGTCCACATGGGATGCCATTAAATAGCATACAGCTGGGATGGCTTTCATTATCTGGTACACTGATTTATTTGTACACCAACAGCATTCTTCAAATAAAGTTTTTGTAGTTGGACCAGGACAGCTCAACTCAAAGGATTAAACAGTTACCGGTTTAACTGTTAAAAAATGACGGCATTTATTAATAACGTTTTACAAGAAATCAACTTTGAAGCAGTAATTGATTATTAAACACTCAGATTTTTTGATTGTCCCTAAAACACAGTGCAGATGCAAGCAAAAGGCAGAGAAAGAAAATAGGGCATCTCTCAAACACCCGGTGGTAAATGTTTCTGTTCTTCACACTTTATAACTGCGCTATGAGGATGTTTGGCCACGTCTCCAAGAGAAAAAACATAACACAAATTCCTCTTCTGCCTCAAGCAGCCTAAAACCTGACGCTACGTAGTTTAACATTTAGCTGCATGTCTACATTTAATTCCTTTATTATTTTATTTTTGCAACGACTTCAACATTTGTGGCCTAATTTAATTTCCAATACTTTAGGCTACATAAAAACAAATATTATAATACAAAGATTAGACTGCAAATATTCATGTTCAGCATTAATTAATCCATTAAAACTAAACACAATATTTGGAAAAGGTTTCAGTCATTCATGATTACAGACCTGATTCTCCTTCTTGAATAAAGCTTGACAGGGAAGTTTTACATTTACTGATAAGCAGTTTCACAAGTTGAACCTTTCTATAGAAAAGGCCGCTAGCCCCAGAGAGGTTTTACATTAAGAATCATCTTTCAGTGCCCACTGCATGCTCTACAAGCTGCTGAACCAGCAGCTCTAAGAGGTACCAGAAGGTCACGGACTACCCAAGCAGCCTAATCATAAAGAATTAAAAAATCAGGTTTCCTATCCAATTTATTAATAATATATCATACACTGTAGCTTTATTGATTTAAGTGGCATTTGGATTGTCTGTTTAACTTGAAACCTGCTAGTCAGGACTGTCGCTACAAATGACTGCAAATACTCAACAGAAAAACAAACGATAAAGATAATTTTGGTTTTAAAGTATTTTTTCCGACGTATCAATACGACAAATAAAACAAGACACAACCTTTAAATCTACACAGTAAAAAAACATGAAGCATACACACTGTGATGTACTGTTTTAGAATAGAATAGAAACCGCCTTTATTGTCCCACAAAGCGGACAATGAAATTTTATTGAAATAATTTATGGTACTCATTTTAAAGGCAAAAACACTACAGTCAGAATGCATGGTGCAAACTGTATTATATTTTTCATTTTCAGACATGCTATAAGCAGGACAATTGAAAAATGTATTAACTTTGTTTACCACTGCTTGCAGAAGCGCTACTGGAAGCCCTCTGCGTAATGCTCTGCAGAGACACTGGCTGCTTCAGTCATCTCTAATAATAAAACAGCGATTTATGCCTGAAACAATTTGACAAATGGTTTTATTTTTCCAACAGCATCAACACAGCAGATGGACTACACAATAAGCATCTTAAGTATGTATACTGCGCTCTGCTATGTTTAATTATTTACAGTATTATCTTCGCTCTTAAAAACACAATAGTGTGAATGTTCACTACATTCAGTGTTCTGGCTGCAGACAACAAATTGCTATAGAAAATATACAATAAAGAGTGATTTAAAAATTTGTCAAATTTGTTAGCTGCTGCTTGCCCAAACACTGGTGGCTGCACTTGGTGAAATGCTCCAGAAACAGAAATTAGGCCGTTACATAATTGTTTATTTGATTTACGAGTGTTGATTGACTTCTTTGAAGTATTTCCGACAGTGAAAACTTCATAATTGTTTAATTGGAATTACTTTTACCAGCTAAAAACATAACTAAATGTTATGTGTTTTCCTTATTTATTTCACTTATTAAAATAACTTTACTGAGACTTAAAGCCTCCTCCAGACAAAGACAAAAATGTACAGAAAATAAGATGTATGATGCAGTTAATGTTTTCAAATTTTTTTCCCAAATTTTGACAAGTAATGAATGTGCACACAATAATCATAAGTTCCTATGTTCATATCCTTCCTTGCCCATCTGTGTCTTTGCAAGCAAAGGGCTACTTGCAGAAGTGCAGAGTGTGTTTTGGGCGATGGACCCGCACACTGTGAGAGAGTCTGAAGAGTGTGTAACTTATTGGAATCCAGTGCAGTAGAAAACGGCCTGCTGGAGTTGTGCATGCAATGTAATGTGTGTGGGAAGCTCATGAGTCATAGCCAGACAGTAATAACTGAAGTGTGCTGCATCATGCTAGACAATGACGATCGATCTGGTGGTTGTTTCTGATCATTTGACAACAACAGTGACTTCAGATTAAATACTCCAACAAAAATTTTTGTCTCCTCCTTTCCCCCCTTGTGTTTGAAACCAAACATGTCCAACAGAAACAAGCCCAATTAAAGCAGTAAAATAGTTTTCTTATGAAAATAAACACTGTCTTTTCTTGTTATGTAATTGTGTGTAATCAGCGTGGAGTCTAATCTGAAAATCTGTTGAGCAAAGTGCTTTTTTTATTATTTACATATCTGAGTCAGAGTTCCAAAAACAGAGGTGACCAAACCAGAACTGAGTTCATGTGTGGGAAACATAAATACCAATTGCATAAATGAGTTAGGTATATCAAGAAAGAGAGAAACGACACAAATAAAACCCTTTTTCTAAAAGTGCAAATCCAGATTGGTGCTGGCCTAATTTGGCTCTTGTTTATCTACCAGAGGGCATCTGACTGTACAGCAACATGCGGGGCTGCAGTTTATTTTACGATGCACACATGTGATTCGGTATTGGCTCAGTAATTATGCGGCTAAATGGTAAAAGCAGGCAATAATTTCCTTGGAATTACCTTGTTTGTTTCTTTTGGTTTTAAAAGGCAACAAACAAGGTTAGGCTCCAGCTTACCACACGGTGCAACTGATCCCGTCCTGCTTATTTTTTAACAAATTTAAAAAATATGCACCATGAGTGTCGCAATACAGATTATAAAGCACAAAGGAAGGAAGTGAATGTATTTATGATCCTGACAGAGGATGAAACCAACCAGACAATGTCTACAAATACAATTAAATCCAGAGCAAAAAAAATGTTTCGGAAACTTAAGAGGCAAATTTCCCAAACATCAAATCAAAAACTGCCACTTCTTAAACTGTCTTTTTTATTTAAAACCAAATAATGTATAACCTTTGTTTAACAATAAAATAATAAACTTTTATACATTTTTAAATTAATTCTGAATTCTGTTACGTAATGTCAAAAGACTTCAAGTTAGATCAACGATTTAAATGCATTTCTTTGATAATGACATTGAGAGTTTTTGCATCAAATCATTACTGATGTTTTCACAACGTATGTACTTGAATGGAAGAAGGAACCTATGTTGTTATCATTTTGTGTTACTGTTCTAGAAAATACATGTGACACACATTGCAACACGTAGATGATTAGCTGTAAGCATAAATACAAATTTATTGGATTGTATTGTAGATTTTTATTTACTTCTATTCAATGTAATAGTATAGTATTTTGTATTTTAACCTGTTTTCTACGTTTGTCAGAGAATGATTTTACTGGTGATGATTTGACATGTTTCAGCAGAGACACAATGCTATTTTGAACTCAATAAATAACCACATGGGGGTCACCGACACCCACATGCTACACAGAATGACAAAGCAGGAAGATGAGCATAAAATCATTTTTACAGTACCTATGTGAGCGGTTCAGAGATGAGCTATGTCCGCATTCATTCCTGTTGACAGCCATCATTTCCCTTTTTAGCGCACAGCAGAAATCAAACATGTCATTTAAGAAATTCTGGCGGTGGCAGCAGCTCCCCTACTCATACCTGGTCTGTGACTTTTCATATAATGAGTCAGGGAAGGACCGCAACTGAGAGCAAACACCTCCCACCTGATCTTCATCTCAGCAGCGGCAAGTCAGTGACACAGAGAGGCGCTCGAGGTGATGGCGCCTTTTGATTTTGGGACTTTGGGCAGCTCTGCTTTGGTCTTTACCTGCTTTAACAGGAAGAGTGAAAGAGCAAATGATTCAGAAGTGCCAGTCAGGCTTATTCACAATGATGGGGCGCCTAATAATATGAAAATTCCCTGGGGAAAATGAAAATTGTGCTTGAAATCAGGTGAGGGGAAATTTACAAATCGGAAAACAAGCATGGTAGGCTTGTTGAACACTATTTTCCAGTTTTCTTCTGCACATTTTGCATTAAATATGATCATTATGCCCACTTGATAAAAACGGAATAATTGTCAAATTATACAAAAGTGCACAAATACACTAAAGAGAAAGTTTAAGTTCAGCAGGCTTAAAGCTGTTTGGCAGTGAGGCACACACATACAAGCACACCCCCACAGAGAAACACACAGATGTTTAGCAGACGGCTTCTGGTGAAAGTCTGAGACTGAAAGTGTAATACTGTGATGAAGACTATCAAGGTTATTTCAGAGAGGAGGAAGACGTTGAAATGTGATGTGCAGTGTGATTTTGTGATTCTGCACTCTCGCTACGCTTCTAGTTTCAGCCTTGTGTATGTTGGGGGAAAAAAGTGGTTGAAGAAACTCACTCGGAGCATATAGAATGAGAGAGACAAAGTTAAATTTGTTGCAAGAAAATTGGATAAGAGCGCAGCACAAGAATGAAGGAAAACAGACAGAATGAAACAGTAACAAACTGTCGTCCGGCTGATGTCAAACTGTGAAAAGCATGGCGCAGAGGGAAATTCCCTCAACACAAATACACACCGAGATGTGAAGAAAAACAAACAAACATGATGTGTTGGCAAAATGAGAAGCACGGCTGTCTTGTCGACACACAATGCCATCAAGCACAAGAATAACTTTGTGTGTGTGTGTGCACGAGAAGCTTAAGGAGATTCTGCTCTCACAGCAGAAGAAGAAGAAAAAGAAGATAAAGAAGAAGTCACAGCCCTTTAGATGTCCCTCTCATTAGGAGGCACCACCCTGTCAGAGCATTTTGACAAACACCACAGAGACGCAGTGACATCTGTACTCTCAGCTAAAGAAATAAACTCATACTGATTAAAGCTTTGTGATGACATCAGAGCAAATAAATCTGCACATTAAGCAGTCATCTTTAAACTGTGAAAGCAAAGCGGTAGTACTGAAACTATTTCATCTTTGTTCAATTCGTATTTAAGAGTTCTATTCAATTAGGGCCTTTATGACACAAAGTTAAAACCCATTTCCTCATTTTATTAGCTTCAAAGCCACCAGCCCACTCACCGATACACACAAAATTGATTTGTCAACAAGTAATGCTTTTAGTGGGGGCTTTTGCGGATGTTAGTTTCAGTTTTCACATCTGACTCTTTTTATAAAGACGCTCGCCAATTAACAAACGCTGCCCCCAGAGAAGACGGCTGTGCTCGAAGGGCAGAGACGTTTGAAAAAATCAATTGGTATCTGCTCAACTGATCTGTTGCTTTCTATCTCCATGTCACATCACTGCACATAACAGTGAACCACACATATGCTTCGTGGAAAGTTGCCCTGATGTGACTTCAAAAGGCTGACAGATTAAAAACTGACAGCAAAACAAGCTGAAAGACTGTACAGTAAAAACCACCACAGATACAGTTAGAATGGAGTTCCAACTTACTGTACAGCCTTCTTCTACTGGGAGAGACAAGTCTTTGTCATGATGACGCTGAGACGACAACAGCTTGTCTGCTTTTCCTACCCGTCTGCAAGTATCTTCATCTTTAACTAATTTCTGTAAAAAATCTTTCCTTTAGAAAATCTCAAGAGCCTAATCGCCTCCTACTCGCGTTACTCAAGCATACTGAAAATCTTTTCCAGGTTATAAATAATGCACAGAATTCGCAAATAGGTTAAGTGCTATTGAATTCAAACTTCAATACACTTAAAATATTCCTATATTTACACATAGATCCAATAATTGATTGATTGTTTTTTATATAAACAGGAGGCAGGAAGAAAGATAATACTGAAAATGGACAAAGACAGGAAATGTCTGACAGCTTCATGGTCAGGATCTGTAATCGTACCAAAAAGGTGCACCGGTGAAGCAATAAGAGCACTGAAACTCACTGAGAGACGCAACACAATATATTTCTCACCCATTCTATCTTTTTTTCTGGGTTGTGGTGACACAACTGTAGATATGCATTTCTTATTTTTTATTTTTTGATTTTTATACGGTTAACACATAGATCCGACATTGATCTCAAAGTAGTTTCATACGAAGCATTCAATGCTTCACTGAATTGACTTTTTCCAATCTTACAATGTCTGAACTTTAGATGTTAAATATTGAAAAAACAAAGAATTTGACAAGTGCTGCTTCACAATGCTACTTCTTGTAATGTGGTTTTCTTCTTAAGAGACAAAATTGCTAAAAACCTACTGAGGCAGGACAAATACTGACTTCTCTCCTGCTTACATAGTGACAACTGGCCATTTGGTGCACATAATTACCAACTTGCATTCAGGAATGTGACAATTACAGATTTTCTCTTTGCAAAAAGGAGACAAGGTGTGCGAGGAGAGGTGTACAAAAAGCCTTTGTGGTTGTCTCTCTTCTTCCTCTAGAGGTTTCCTGTGTGCTGCTGCCTGCATGTTTGCCAGCGTGTGTTTACCTGTCCTGTCGACCATCACCGTGACATTTAAAACAAACACGGTACCTTGATTGACACGGATCTTAAACTTCAAAGCACATCCATGTTGGTTACTGAAAATATGACACTTCTGAACTTCAGAGACAGCTTGCGACTTATGTGGCTAAAAGAAAAAGAGGCTTCTGCTGTTTCTGTACAGGGCATACAAGAGCATGCACACCCCCTGAATTACTTTCATAACGTTTTACAGTATATCACAAACTTCCAAGACAATTAATGGATTTTACGTAAAATATAATGTACAATATTGTTTTAAAGTTAAAGTACAATGACCCATGGTTTTCCAAAGTATGCTGTGTATTTAGACCCCTTTTCCCTGACACCCTTTAGTAAAAACTAGTGCAACAAACTGTTCAAAGGTGGACTCGGGAAACAAAAAAGCAGCACGAAACACCAACAAACACATCATACATCATTTAAAGAGTCCCAGGCCATGAATATTTCAAACATCAATGTTCAATCCGTAAGGAAAACCTAAACTGACAGACCAGCCACTCTAAGCATTACTCAAAGAAGCAGCCAAAAGGCCAATATCGACTCTGGAGGAGCTGTAGAGATCAGCTCAGGTGAAAAAAACTGCCTCCATGAATCTTGCATTTATAGAAGACAGAAGGTTTACAACAAGCAATGTCAAGATCACAGCAAACTTGTGTAAGGCTGTGCTACGGTTAGACAAAAGTAGTTTTTTTTTTTGCCTACATGCAAAATAAAATATGGTGAAACACAGTGGTGGAAGCCTTACTTTTTAGGGATACTATTCTTCAGCAGGGACAGGAATACTGGTCAGAATTATTGGGGAGATAAATGTTCAGTAATTTTGAAAATATTAAATAAAAACTGAGGCAGATGTTCACCTTACAGCAGGACAGCAACTCTAAACACGGAGCCTGAGTTTAGACATCTCAAACAATATCCATATATTTATCAGAATGGCCCAATTAAAGTCCAGACCAAAGTTCAATTGAGAGTGTGAGCCAAGATTTGAAAATGGAGGTTCACAGATGGTTTTCATACAATCTGAGCTGTTTGCTAAGAAAAATTAGCAAATATTTTCTTGTATTGTTGTGCAAAGCTAGTGGAGAAGTGCCCCAGAGACTTGCTCTTTTCTGCTCTTTAAGAGTAAAATGCATTGAAAATCAGATATCATATTTTTAATTATACACATCTTTGTGATCATCTATAAACTAAAATTCCACTAAAATGTAAAATGTGTTTTTTATTTAAATGTGAAAAAATGACACCAACACTTTAGCAAAACTGTAATCTGAATTTTAAACAGACATAATTTTTGTCTTGAATATTTTTTAAATAACTTGAAATTAATGGCAATATCAAGTTTGATCAGGAAATGAAATAATTGAAAACTCACCAGAATAACAATGACGCCCTGCCTCTGACTGTATCCATTCTCACAAACTTTTTTAAGCACTTCACTTTTATACAAATCAAAGTTAGAATATGACACACTGGCTGCATCACTTTGGACTTCCCTATCAGGTCAAGCAGAACTGCTTCATCTGAGTCAGTTACCATGTGTGTGACTCACATTCTGTGAAAAAAGCAGCAGAGCAACTGAGCTCATGCCCTTCCTATAGGTATGAACAGTGTAGGTGCCATCACACCCTTTGTGCATCTGCTGCTGTGGAAGTGAGACGAGTGTTTGTGAGAAAGGTTAGCTCGGTTAGAGGAACACGTTATTTGGAGCTGGCCCTCCGCCTCCTCCCTGCGGCCCCGGCGCTGGTTTCCGTGTGCCGAGGGATCGGTGCCGGAATGCAGTAACGGTCACAGAGGGACCCACGCTCTCACCGCATTGTGAATCAAAAACCCAAACTCTGCTTCATTAGGCTCCTGTCATTGCAGAGACTCTCACACCACTCTATAAATACCCCCGTCTCCCCCCTCCAAATTTGTTTTCCCTCTTTTTTTTTTCTTTTACTTACACATGAAAATGCTCAGGGACCGTTCCAGGCCTCTGATGTGGCTCTTTATTTTGTACGTTGGTGCAACAAACCACACAATAGAGGCTCCTTTTGAATATTAAAACATTCTCTTACAGGGTACAAAGGTTCTGGAGTTTTTTTTGAGAGAGTTACAAGCTAAGTAAAACTTCTCTTTGAGCTTAACAGCTAAGAAATGTGGGATTCTTTTTTTTTTTCCTTTTCTGGTTCAGTTGAAGCTTTAGGTTTGTCAGTAAAGATCTGATTTGAGGCTGGGACAAATATGTCTGGTATCCCACTGGCTTTGTCTATTTTAAATTTGGCCAACAAGAGGTGTTTTCAGGGATGAAGGGCTTATAAAACAAAAATGTTTACTGCATCAAAGACCAAATATTCTGCAATTACATCGAAAATGTCAGTGGAACCAGCATGAACAAGCAGAGGGTCAGAAAAGACAAACATTAAATTGTAGCTATAAATGTCATAGCTTCAGCAAAAAGGCAGAATGACTGCACAATAATTTGATTAAACTGTCTGCTATATATTTACTCATTTTGTTCTATTTGACAGCCCACCAGGAATACACTCCGGCCTGCCTGGTTAATATACAGAAGTGGCGCCATCCACTGGTTCACATAGACATCACAACCCTGCCATAAGAGATAGTACACCAAAAGTTTCTCAGAAGCAAAATGTGACCTCTAGGGGTTTAAAACATAGAAAAGATGTGTCACTGTGCCTTTTTTTTCCTCAAATACCATCACGCCCAGATTTCTGCTATTTTCTGACTGTCTTCCAGTTCCCTTCTGTCTCTTTCTCTGCCCTTGAACGGACCAATACATTCATGCAGAAGGAAAAAAAAACAGGAAGAATGCGCACTATCAGACTGGTCTTTTTGTGGTTACAAAGATCTCCTTCAAATGATAAATAGTACTGCATGTTATTTACCCGCATTCATATAATAGTTGAAGCTTCAAGTACATCTGGGAGCGCATGTGTGTGATGTGTAAATTGATGGCTTGAAAAGTATAAAAAAAACTAGTTATAATGACCAAGAAAGATGCAAAGACAACAGAGCTGCAAAAATGTGCACATGCATGCCGTTACTGACCTCGCCCATGTTGGACGGAGAAGTGATGGTGAGAAGAAAGAGAGACAGAAAGAACAAGTGTAAAACCTCAATCGGTGAAATAATGTAGGTTAAAAGAAAAGAAAAATCTTTTAAAAAGCAAAGTTGGGGAGTTTAAGAGGATCTTTGATGTGTATCAGAGGAGGAAAGCAGCCCAGCGACTGGGGACGACAGTAATTTTAAGTCAAAGCAGAAGGCTGGCTGAAATGCTGCCTTACTGGCTGGCTGGCTGACTGCCTGGCTGACTGACTGTGGTCTTTGATGGTGGTGCCTGTTTGAAGTGGTTTTCGGGGGATGGGAGCAGCGTGTGGTGTCAGTGGGACAGGGGAGGTGCTCGTGGAGTAAAGCGGGGAGGGGGGTGGAGGTGGTGCATGATGGCGACTGTACAAGGCCGGGGGAGTCCAGGCTGGGAGGAGCAGCAGACGGATAGATGGAAAGAGAGGAGAAGAATAGGAGAGGTGAAGGATAAAAATAGAATATCAAGAGGGGAGATAAAGAAGAGGAAGACACAACACAGTCAGAAAAGGAAAACAGTCTAAAACTGGACTCAAACAAAGGAAATAAGGCGATGGCCAGAAAATCTGTGAGAGGAGCCAGAGGAAAACCTGACAGTCAGAAAAGTCAAGAATGTAAATCTGCCAGATCTCTCTGAGGCTTGAACACGTTCACACCTATTATTTGTAACTTATAGATGACGTTACCTCTCTCTGAAATGCTGCCAGGCTGCCTCACAACCTACTTCAACCTCCACCCTTGCTGTAATGTTGGACACATTCACTGTATGAACATAACAGAACCCTCCACACAGATTATGAGGATCAGCGCACATCTTGCTTGAATTTCATCTTCTCTTGTCTCTCCCATTTTGAAGAGCGACTAAAAGAAATGGATCTCTGTGTCATGCCATGTTTGGCAAAAAACAGAAAATCATGGATTACAAATTAAAAGCTCCTTTAAAGTTTGATCAACTTTAAAAAAAGTAGCGAGGGGTTTGTCCTGCAAATGAATAAATGTCCTTAAATGAAAGAATGGTTTCAGTTAATTTTTTCCAGTTTTTCCTGCGGTTCTCTTTTTTGCCATCATCCTCATTATTCATGGTTGTAACATCAACTTGGGTCTACATTTAGACTTGTTTTTTATAGTTTTAGTTGTTGTCAAACTCCTAATTATTACTCTGATTGTAAAAAATATGACAGCATAGGAAAAAAATGTTCTTCCATCTATTTTCTTTCTCTAAAGAAGCTCAGAAGAGGATGTTAGACAGACCAACAATTATAACACCAGCCAGTTTGTTATTTATTCCTTAACATCGGGATTCTGTCCCCCCATATCAATGCTATTAAATTAAAGTCCTAATTTTTATAATATTAAGCAATAGCGAAATTAGAAGTAGTCTTATCTCCCTTACCATCCATTTTTGTCTTTTTCATTTTATTGTTGTGCCATTTTGGGTGGTAAAATACAAATGCTTACTCATCCAACTTGTATTACGCAGTTAAAACTTTCATTATTGTTTTGGATGACTTTATGGGCCAGCATAAAGTATGCAAACTTTTTTATAAAGCACCTTACACATATCAAAAACCACAAATTGCTTTATGATAAAAAAACAAACATAAAATATTAGCATCCATATAACAGGTTACTAACTAATTTATCCTTGTTTAATTGTCTTCCCCATTTTGAAGAATGACTCTGTTACCTCATATTCATATTTATATTGAAAATCATTAAGTTAATTATTAATTTGAATTAGAATGAATTCAAAATTTATTTTAAAAGGATTGCTAGGTTCACCATCGGTTGTGTCATGAGATAATTTTAAACAATTATTTCTTAACCCTCGTGCGATCTTAACATTCTGTTTACTCCCCTTGTACTGCGGGTCAAAAATGACCCACCCTAACAAAAGCCCCAAAATAAAGCAGCTTACTTGAATTTGAAATCCAAAATTTATTTTGCACGACAAAACAATCTGTTATTTATCAATTCAACTCAAATTATTTAATTTTTATCATGTAGTTTTTTGTTACACAACACAAAAAGATGATCAACAGTATTACACTTTTCTTTTCTTTATACGACAAACCAACTGTCATAAGTTGTCTTTTACATAGTAAAGGTTTATTATTGTAATTATATAAATGTGAAGTAATTACTTCTGAATTAACCATACTGAAAGGGAAAAGTCATCAGTTGGTAACTTTTTTGTTATTTTCCAGTTTTAAGGAATAGAAATACTGATTCTAGTTTCTGTTCGTCTCTAGGCAGACTAACGATGCGTAACGAGTCCAGCTCAGATTGAACACCAGTGGGATTAACAGAGCAGATTATTTCATTTAATCTGTTCATTCTTTTATATCGTTTAGGACGTCAATTATGAAAATACTTCTCTCATATAACATCCTTCAACATAAGATGTTCAACATCTTATGTTTAGCATCCTGCAAAATTAATTTGCAGGATGTTAAATGATTTTTGAGGATTTATGTTCATCTTGCAGACGAAGATGTTCAAAATCTTATTTTTAACATCCTGCAAAGTTATATAAGATGTTCAACGTCTGGTGTCGGACAGTATGTGTGAACGTACAACCTATTACCCGTTGGACAGTGAAACATCTACTCACAGCTTCAGCGAGGAATCAACTAGAGGTGCTTTGATTTAGGGCACCTTTATATCCTCTATACTGAATCTGTTTTTATTAAGTTTGAGATTGTTTTTTGTTGTGTTTGGGAGCTTGTGTGATGTGAGGGGTTAGCTGTAGGTGCAGATCAAATGCAAGTTCAATTCATACATCAATCCAGTTTATTTGATGTGTGTGTGTGGGTGCATATGCGGGGATGTAGGTGTGTGTGTATGTATTAGAGAAAGTTTCGTTGTGACCTTTTAACTTTTTTCTGCTGTTTAAATGGTTTTATAATTCACGGGTCAGAAATGACCCATAAGACAATCCTTGTACCCTAGTGGAGAACAGCCCAAATGGAAATATAAACAAAAACAAAGTATCCCTTTTTCTAATGATGGAAAAGTCATAAAATTTCAAGTTGGAAAAAGATAGTTTAAGGTATTTTTTCTACAGCTAAACATGGTAGTGGGTCATTTTTGACCCACAAGACAACACAAGGGTTAAGTTGAGATTTTTTTTTTTTTTTTTTGCTTATTCACAAAATGTCCAAAAAATTACTATTTAATGTGGTTTTCTAGCTGTGAGTTTTGGAGATTTTTTTAATTTTCCTCTTCATCAGATGTAACGCTAAAATAAGCATTTAGCTGTGCTTGTTACAAATCAAGTTTTCAATTTTATCTTTATTTATACAGGAACATCTCTTGGGACTCAACTCTTTTACAAGAGAAACTTGTTACATACATCGCAACAAATTTAAAAGACTTAATTATTAATTGGACAGTAGATATGAAGAAGTGTAGGCAGAATGCTACTTTCTTTTCACCATTTCTTGGCTTATGAGGATCAACACACATCTGTCGTTCTTAAATAGCATGTTGACGTTTGAAAGAGTGGCTCACATCATATTTAAACCCCTGGAAATTACAAAGTACAAAATAAGAGCTCCTAATGGCTGTGATTAACTTCAAATATTTTTCAATATTATTCAGCATGAGGTTATGCTGTTGTGATAAACAATACAGTTATTTTAAGGCTCAAGACACGAGAAAATGCAACAAAAAGTTGTAAAGGAAAACAAAACAAGCTACATTTGTACAACTTTTTCATTTATTAGTGGTTGGCTTTTCAAGTTAAAACTTCTCCCGATCTGTAATTTTGCAATACCTAAACCTGTCATGTACCGTGAGAAATGCTTGACAGCAGATGCAATAAGTCTATCTCTAAGATTGCTGCAAAGTGATAAACGACGGAGTGGACCAGCAAATGCGGCCTTGCTTCCTTTTTAACGAAAAATGTTTCCGATGTTTGGATCCTGTTCTTTATCATACCTGAGTCACTGATTAGTTTTCTTGATCTCTTGATGCTGTATAAGAAGTCAGAGATGAGTGACCAGGACGTCTTTTTAAAAGAAATTATTTTATCTAAATGCTTATTTTGAAAAAAAAAGTACAGACAAAAAAGTAATATTTTCTCATAGTTTTGATTTTAATTTAAAGTATCTTTACCGTATAAGTAAATTACCTCAAAGATTGAGTTTGCTGAAGTCAGACAGTCACAAAACTTAATGTTGCTCTTTAAAGAAGTGAGAAAAAAAGAGTTTACCTGATAAAGATTAAAATGTTACAGGTGGACCAGAAGAAAAGAAAGATGTTCTCTCTCTGAAGGAATGTGTTTACTCCCTAAGGAGCAGCAAAGTGTATATACATTATCTGTGTGAGTGTGTGAGGGTAGGATGTGGGAGAGGCGGTGTAATCTGGAGGTCAGATAAAGGTGGTGCCAGGTGATCACAGGTACAAGGAAGAGAAGGGAGGAGGGAGCCGCTGCCTAACCTGCAACGCCCTCCACATTTATTGGCACCCCTGCCGAAACTGTGGAAATAGATTTAAAATAAATGAATCTTTCACTGGAGTTTCTCACACTGAAATGTTTTAGTTTGATTAAGCATATATATATATATATATATATATAAAATAAAATATCTCTCAATATGGGAATTGCTGGCACTAAAAGCAATTAAATGAATCAAGAAGTGACCAAGTATTTTTAGATTAATTTTAATAATGATCATATTTTTGAGGAAGTTCTAATTAGTAAACAATGGCTTCCTGTTTCCCAGGATTTAAATATAATTTTAAAAAGCGCCTTACTTAACATAGTCACTCTTTAAAATAGTAATGACAGGAGAAAATTATATCTAAGTAAGGCAGATGTGTATTAACCTTCATAGGTCAGGGAGTGTCTCCTGATCCTGACCCATATCTACAGTAAGAGCAATAAATAAAAGTTTTAAAATAGCAGAAACTATGAAACACAAGTGAAGATGAGAACTAAAAAAAAATTACTCCAAAGCTGGAAACCAGCAACAAAAAGTGGCATCTTGGGGCCAACAAGTCTAAAAAACAACCCTATCTATCTATATCTATAGCCTTTATTGTCCTACTATCACAAACGTAAACCTTTGGAGTTTTCTAAATACAACTGAGAGTTTAACTGAGTGCTTTAACAAACTCTATGGGTTAGTTTTATAAGAGGAAAAGTGTGAATATGTGGAAATGAAGCTAATGCCCACTTGTAAGTATATGGTGGTCCGTTGTGTGCAGAGTTCCTTTTCAAAAGAAGCCTGAAGAACCAGGAGTGTTTAAATAAAAATCTGGTGGAGATCATTTGGTATTTCAAGAGATTCATAATCCAAGGAATGTGGGCAAGTCAACTCAAATATTGCTCATCTCTTTTTATCATGTTTAATCCTCTGACCTAAAAAAAACTTTGAACTATGCCAGGTGAAGATGAAGTGCTATCTTATTGGAAAATACAGATGTGCAGAGCAATATAATAATTGTGTTTATTTAGGGAAAACATATATTTATCCAAATATATTTATAACAATTTCTTTTTTTAACTCTGGATAAATTTTCTTAATTTAAAGATTGGATTTTTCTTTTTGGAAATACTTTCATAGAAAAAAAAATATTTGAAGTAATTTTTACAAAGTTCACGGGGGTGCTAATCCTTATGGAAACGCTGCTACTTACAGTTTTACTATTTATCTTCTGGGATGATAAAAGCAAAATAAATAAATAAATAAAAAAATCATGAGTTAAAATGGACAGATATTAATTAAACTGACTGACTTTACAGCATGTTTCACATTCACAAATATAACATTTAGAATCAGATATTGTTATCAACAGACATTTTGCAATAATATTGATTGCAATAATAATAATAAAAAGTTCATTGAATTTAAAACATATTCCTGAAACAACAGTGTCAATGAGCTTGTCTAGAGGCATGTTTGTGGATTTTTTAAAATCATTTTGAAGTGTCCTTAGCAAGAGTGCAGTGTGTCTTTGAAACAGTTGAGGAAATTGGACATAATGATTACAAAAGAAGAAGTGGCAAACCTAAAAATGCATCTATAGAAGATACAAAGTGTCTAATAGTTATGACTTAAGAAACAGGATAAAATCCAGAAAGGATCGGAGTCAAGACCTGAGAAATGCATCATCTTTCAGTTGAAGTTCTGCTGTTTAAAAGTCCTCAGTATTTTTCTTGGTAGTCATTTTGTACCAAAATGAAATTTTATTAACTCTTTTGCCGTTTTTATAGGTTCAGCTAAAGAAAAAGGAACTGACTGTGTCAGCCTGCCAGAATACGAGTACTTTGTTGATGTAATGCACTTTGAATTGCCTTGTTGCCGAAATGTGCCTTTCAAATAAAGTTGGTGATGGTAACGACAATGATGATAAACCAGTGATACAGAATGATCCAGAAAGAAATTCTCAAGTTCTGATAATCTAAAAACAAAACGTCATGTGGAACATTTATTTATAGTTATTTTAATTTTAACATACCTAACAGACCTAAGTAACAAATTAATATAAACCTCCACTCTTTACAGAGCAACACAAATATAAAAAGTTGATGGTTAGTTAGTTTAAGTCTCTACTCAGGTTGCCAACACACGGTCAGTGATGGGTGGCAAAGCATAAGCTTTTACACCATGACTCATTCTGTTCAGAAATATTTCTCAAAGCTCAAATGTATCTTGCCTGTGAGCAAGGGATCAGTATTTTTCTGTAGCCAGCTGACCCACAGAGTGCAGTCTGTGGGTCACTCCTTGGTACATCACTTTATGCTCCACACAGCCAGAGAAAACTCCAGTGACTCTGTCACTGTAGGTTCATATTTCAACCAGATTAAAAGGTTTTAATACTTCACTGAGACGTAGATCACTGTTAGATGTCTTATTGCATAAACAAGTCAACACAAACTGATTAATTTTTCCACAAAAGTGGTTACTTCTCTATGTTCATCTATGCAAACCACATGGACGTCTCTAACCAGCACATGATCCCATTCATGCAACTTCTAGCTTGGTTGATCAGCTTCATATCATTCAAGGATATACTGCTACCACAACAGTCTCTTTGGGACAATAATGCACTGGTTTGTAGGCTGTCTACTCGTCAGAGGAGAAGAAGAAGAAAGTTTTCCACACTGATGTGCAAAGAGACTCTAGAGGACTCAAGTGGGTGGGTGCAGATGAAGTAATTTATGTCAAAAGGGCTTTGCAGATGACAAGGAGGTATGAAATAGGCTTTAGAAGCAAAGTTTGATGGATGGCTTTAGTCTTTTCCACAGTACAGAATAATATTATTTAACTGACACCATTCAGCCACATTGTTAAAATCAGAAAAAACTTAATAACTAATTATTCCATGCCAGTGCTGGGAAACTGTGTGTACTCGCTTTAATTTGGATGTTTTTTGACATTTGCCACACACTATAACACTATTGCTCTCCCATCAAGCTCTCATATGTGGAAAGCTTGATAACAATTGAAACTATTCCCAGCTGGGTCATGTGCTCAACCACAAAACATTTTTATGGATGGTTAGGTTCGTCAAAGAAAACAACAAAACTATTTTATCTGATGATGGAAAAGTAAATGCTGTCTTGTCACCATTCAGAATCCAAAATTCATACTTTTGTCAGCCTGCAAATGCATCAGCAAACAACATGTTCTCTAATGCACTGTGTAAAATCAGACGTGAGATTTGATGCATAAATGAAGATGATCGTTCAATATGGACAATTTAGAGAGACCAATTAGTCTTATTTTATGACTGTAGAAGGAAGCCTGAGTCCCCTGAGAGAATCCACACATGAACACGGAGAACATGCAAACTCCATGCAAAAAGGCCTTGGCCAGGATTGGAACCCGGAACCTTTTTGTTGTAAGGGAACAGTGATAATTACACCATGATCCATTTTTGTCAATCAAAATAAAGTTTGCACAATTTGAATGATTTCTATCACTTAGAAATAAAATCAGATTCAGATGAAAAACTGAAATTCTCTAATTTTGTCTGACATTCTCATCTCCAGACCTCCAAAGTATGAATTTAATTGAGAATATATGGGATGTCCCTAAATATGCTTAATGATAGGAACTAAATGATCCAGTAAAGGAGAACATTCTGCAGGTATTTTGAAAGCAAATGTAATGTAAATCTACACATTTTTCTGCTTCATGTATGCAAATACACTGAAAAGGTAGCTACAACTATTATACCTTTAAGTGTACTTCCTCTTTAATACACTGATTTTCTAAATATGATCATACATTCAGAGGGTCATAGTTGGTGCCAATAGTGGGAATTTATATGTGCAAGAAAATTCACGTAAACTCAGAGACAGAGACAATAATAGAAAGAGTGACAGTAATAAAAGGCTGCAAATCAGGTGAAATATACAGTGTTAAACTGCTGATGCCACTTGGACTTCCCCATGTCAACTGTGATGTTTTCTTGCCTTTCAGAGGTGATCGAGGCAGAACCTAAAAACTGCTACCGCTGCTAATACACACCACATATCAAACTTCCCCATTCAACCTGCAACCCTGCTAAATCCACTGCCTTCATGGGCAGAAAGCGGCTCCATCTCAGCCAGCTGAACGGGATCTACAGGCTGCCTGCCAGGCTGCTGTTTCCCTGTCTGCTTCCCTACCTCTCCTCTTCTCTCTCACTCACTCTCCCTTTCTCTGCCTCCCATCTGGCCCTTGTAATACATGACAGCTGATGCTGGGTTTCCAAATTTAATTTGAGGTGTGATAAAACTGCACATATCTATAAACTGAATGCAGCAAGCTTTCTTGTGTGGACGGTTTTAAACTCAAACACGTGCAGCATATCAAACCCACAACCATGGTCTGTCGGCAATAAAGGAAGATCCACAAATAGATTTTACACCGAGCGGTACTGCCAAAGCGATGACGAAGACCTTAATAATAAGGCTGCAAACGGAAAAAGTGAAAGATAAAGAAGGATTAGTCTGTATAATCAGACTCTGCATGTTTCAAGCTACTTCTATCAGGTAAAAAATCATTGATGGGAAAACAGAAGTTTCCTACTGACAGAAATTAAAAAAAAAATACAGAAGGTGTTAAATGTGTGAAAAGAACATTGCCAACAACTTTTAAACATGCATACATGCACGTGTCAAGAGCTCTGTGGCTTAAGCGTGTTATCTTGTAGTTAAAAGGTGAGATCCTCAGATATAAGAGCAACATTCAAGTTTCTGTTCAGCTTCTGTGACTACCATTGTTTTGTCGGCTTTCATTACATGTCATTACAGTCTGACCTTAAAACCACAACTTCATTGTGATTTTATGTAACAGATCAATGCAGTGTAGCAAATATTTGTGCATTGGGGGAAAAATTAGATTATCTTGATTTTTAACAAATAAAATCATCAAAAACTGCACTGTATTTATGCTCATACCCCTTTACTGTAACACACCTCAATAAAATAAGATAAAAATGTCTTTTGACATCAGAGCTATTAAAATGATAATTTCTAGGATAAAGGCTGTTAAAGGCTTCAAAAGGTTTGGCCCTGAGGCAGAGGTTCCCCATTCCAGCTGCATGACTATTTTAGGTCAAAAAACACAGATTCGTAAGGTTGTCTTGGTTGATATAATAATAACAATATTTATCACAATAAAAATGCAAACGATATCAATAGAAAATAGATATTCATAAGGTTTTCAATATTTTCACTGAATCCAGAACCGCACTGCATTCTGGGGGATGTAGGCAGAGGAAAGGCGATAGTGGCAGATTATTTCAGATACGATGTTGTCTGCAAAGTTGTCGTCCTTTCCAAGTCTGACAATACGACAGATTTATTTTGCCACCTCTCGTCCGTCGTAATGCAGCAACGTCAAGAAGCCACAGCTATCAACATCTGGCAGTGCAACAACATACAAGTGGCAACACAGAATAATTTTTATTATTCCATGCTGATTTCATACTGACATAGATATTACTGTTTGTTACTTGTCAACAATGCTAGTTCTACCTCAGGTGTACACTAGTTTATTATTTACAAATTAATTAGCTCATTTTGTTTGATTAAGCATTTATTTAATATCTATTTTTGCACAATGACCCATGTGTTTATTTAGTTGACAGTTTTTCATAGCCGTGTTGACCTCTTTTTAAAGGTTAAAGGCTACGCTTAAAATAAAAGCATTTAATTTCAGCCATTTTTCTCCTGGTTCAAATAGGCTAACCAAAAAAACAAATCAATTGATATCAATACCGACTGATTTGAAATACTTATCTCATGATATATTTTTCAGCTATATCACCCACCCTTAGGTTGTCTCATCTAATGTCCTGACATAAATCCAGTTGATATTTGCAGAAGCTATCCATCAACTCTGACTGAATTCAAGCTTTAAGCTTTAGACGAATAATGGGGAATGTTTCAGTGTCTAGTCATGTAAAGCTGGTAGAGACAAACCTCAAATGGTTTGCAGCTGTGACTGCAGTGAAAAGAGATTCAAAGTAATAAATCAGGAGGGCAGAATACAAATGTATGCCACACTTTTCAGTATTCTATTTGCAGAGAAAAACAAACTATCTTTTTGTGTACAATTCACAATTATTACTTGTTTTTCTGTCACTTCAGTTTTCAAGAAATTACATCGAAGTTTGAGTTTGCTGTGTTACTACTTTTGACTGAATTGACGGAGATAACTGCATTTGCAAGGTATTGTCTATTAACACTGTTTGAACAATCCTCTTAGAAATAATGATGTGATTTTTTGAGCCAATATTCACCATGTGTGATCATGCCTAAAGCGGTTAAAAATCTTTTTGATGAACAGTTTTCCAGTTGTAGTAGATTGTCAGTGTGGCAGCCATGCATAGGAACATGTAGCTGGGAACAAAAATACTTTGGCTCCATCTCAAACATCAGAATAATTAAATAAACATGCGATGACTGAAAAAGAGCCTCAGTCAAAGGGACTCCCTATTACTGCTGTGGAGATGTGGCTTTAAACACATGCAGGCCAGTGACGACTGAAGCTGTGGGAATGTTGAGGAGAGAGTGAGGAAACTTTCTGAATATTCTGCGTTCTGTCACCCGTCCTGGTTCCCCTTGCCTCTACCCTTCATGCATCTCTGTACCCCTCCAATTTTTGTTTTCTTACTTTGCACAACTGTGTTTTTATGTTCTCCAGCTCTGTCAGCCCCATCAGTTCTCATCTCTGTCATCTTCCTTTCTTCTTCTGTCCCACCCACCCGCTGCTTCTGACGCCTGAGCTGAACCCCTTGAAGAATCCCGGTAATAAAACTGTGGTGCCTGGGCTCTTCATTGCTGCCTCAGTTTCCACACCTCTCATCCATGCGGGTCAGATCGATCCAAAAGGGTTCAGCCCCTCCATTTTTTATGTTTGAATACTTTCCCCCCAATTCTCTCCACTTTTCCCCCAATTCTTTTTCTGTTGTTGCTCGAGTTCTTTGTGTACAGTGAACTGTGCTCACAGTGGCAGCACTGTGCCAGAAAAAACCCACACAAACACACATGTATGCGTGCATATGTACATGCACAGTCACAGACACACAGCTGGGCTCCAGCTGCATACAAAGGCTGGGGTTTGGAAATCAATGAAG
Organism: Girardinus metallicus; assembly: GCA_903067095.1. Classification (NCBI taxonomy): domain Eukaryota; kingdom Metazoa; phylum Chordata; class Actinopteri; order Cyprinodontiformes; family Poeciliidae; genus Girardinus; species Girardinus metallicus. Next base: position 13,592 of record CAEGAE010068539.1, on the reverse strand, counting down.
GAGAAAGAAGAAAAAGGAGAAAGGAGTTTAAATAAATTGGCACTTGAAAAAAGAAGAAAAACGAGAAAGGGAGTGATGGAAACAGAGACGAAGAGTAATTTTTTTGTAAAAAAAAAAAAAAAAAAAAAAGCCACATGCACCAAACAATAGAGTGAGGCTTGTAATGAAGTAACAAAACATAAGGAGCATAAAAGCAGGAACAGATAAGTTTGTAAGAGTGGAAATAAAATGCAGTCCTAGACTGGATTCAGAAGTTTAAGAAGTCTGATCGGCTTTGGATGTCTGTGAGAGAAGATTCATATACATGATGTCAGGAAGAAATAAATAATACATAAAAAATAGAAGTTAAAAGATCAATGACTCTGCAAAAAAAGAGGAGATTCTAGAGTGATGTATTTATTGACAGAGGCTATGCATAAATCCCGCATTTCCCTCTTAGTTTTAGTTAAAATTCCTTGCCCAAACCGAGGCTAAATTCATGTCAAAGGTATTCATATGCCTGTCAAACTCAGTTAAGAGGAGCACACTAACTCTCGGAGGAGCGGCTGAGATCCACACACCAGGCATTTTTAGTGAGGTAACTATTAGTCATGAACTCCACTAATTTGATATTTATTGAAGAGTGGCAGGAAAAATAATAACTGAGAGAAAGCCTTAGCAAGTCATGCTTAATGTTTGCCACAAGCCATGAAGGGTGCGGAGCAAACGTGTAGAAGATTGTGCTGTGGTCAGAAGAGATCAATGCCAAACAATATACATGTAGGAAAAAAATACTACAGTTCACTTTGAATCCATCATTCCATATTGGAACATGGCAGTGGCATCATCATGCTGTGGGTATGTTTCCCCTTTGCAGGCACAGCAAGGGTAAGCTGTCAGAGTTAAAAACAGGGCTATCCTGGAGAAGACCCTGCAAATTAGTCCCAGATCTACAATAAAATTGTGTAGATCAAAGGCTAGCAGTCAAAACTGGCCCAGTCAAAGTCCAGACCTAAGTCTAACTGAGAATCTATGCAAGACTTCAAAACTGAGGCTCATAAACATTGTTAATTTGATCTGACTGAGTTTGGTCTATAGTCCAATGTATGCCGCACTCTTTAGATTTTTATTTGTGGTTGTTATATGACAAAAGTGGGGAAAGTTTGAGAGGGAATGATTGCTTTGGCAGGTCACTTTTAGCCTTTACCAGAGAGGACTGTAGATACGCTATCCAAATAAAGGATTTTAGTGAATAAGGTACTTCAGCTATCAAATAACCACCGAGTCAAAAGTTTTGGACTATCATTGCTAATCTTAATAATTCACATGCTTACTGATAACTTACAACAAGATATCGCAAGCTATCTTTTTCAAATGTATATATTTTCTTTTTTGGTCGCTGCTCTGTTTCTAATCTGCCAGGAACGAAATGCTGTAATTTCTTCACATTGCTTTATATCGTTGAACATTGACATTTTTATTGGGGGAGACGGAGACATAATCAATAGGCGCCTCGAAGAGAGAAGAAAAGTCAGCCTATATTTTCCCTCTTTCTTTTGGTTTGGAAAGGATCCCCAAATTGCTGTCTTATGAGTGGAGCCTGCCAAATTCGTTTGGTTTTATCAAGGACCTTTAACTCCCTGCCCGCATTCCAAATCCTGCACGCACTTTTCATACACGTACATTTCCACACCGACACAAGGATGCATGACACGGCACATGCATCACACGCCCACTTGGACGGACTTTTCACAGGCATTGAAACGTGTGACATATATCTCTTGCATAAGCTCGCACCTAATGCAGGAAGATTCACTAACTGTATATATAAAACTTCATGCCAGTTAGTTCCTCTTACATTTTTTAATGCTTTATGCTCTCCCGGTCCACATTATTAATTACTAAAATGAGCTTAACTATTAAAATGAGCTGCAAAACAGACACTATCTCTGCTTAGTGGATGCTGCAGGATTAGATAAACTGTCCAAGAAATAAGAAGTCCTTGAAGGATGGCTATCTGTTTAACTTTCACAGCAGAGTGCTGCTGTTGATTTGTGAAACTGGAGAACAGTCGGTCGACAAACTGTCAAAGATGAGAGCATGCATGTGTGCACACATGAACACACGAGCTGCCATCAGCACTAAGCATGCCAGAGAGGATCTGGCTCATGTGACACACAGCTCGACTTCACAGCTCTCTAAATTAAATGAGGAAACCATTACAGACACCTATTAAACAAATAAACTGACTCCTTGCAGCAGATAGCTGCGTGTCAGTTTAAAGACACTAATTGTAAGGTCTGGGATGGTTTCAAGAAACTTTCAGAAAAGCTTTGAGTGTGTTTAGATGTCCTGTAGAAACCGCTCTCTTGAAAAAAAAAAAAAAAAAAAAACAACCAAGAAATGAAAACCATGATATTAATTAGGGATACACCAATCTGTCAACCTAAGATCAGATTCAACCAATTTTTATGTTGATTGGCTCTATCTTTGATTGGACGTCTAATACTAAAAAATATGTTTCCCTGTGTAATTAAATGCACTAAAACTCACTTCTGTTGGTTTTAAAAGGCATCTGCCAACAGCATACTCTTTGATGTAGGGTTTTAATGTTTTATAAAAATCTGATAAAGGGTCATATGCTTTGATACATAGATAAAAATATTACTGAATTTCCTTCGACTTCTGATTCAGGACTATCAAAGATTCAGAACATTCTTTTTAAATGTTTTGCAGGAGGAAAACAAATCACAACTGGTAGCTCAGACCTCTATAACAAATCTGCAATAAATAAAAACAACAAAAACTGATCAATGCACTTCCTGATCAGGCTTTGTTGATCAGGAACAAAAACTGATCAGTGCTTTACCTTTGAAAAAAACTTCAGAACACTGCTGGCACTCATCATGCAATTTGTTTAGAAAATCATCAAGAATAAATTGTTTGCTGTAAGTTTACCCTAGCTAAGCTGATATTTAGAAAGTCTCTGGGTCAAATGTAGGTTTAGAGAAACAATCCCTGGATAATTTTAGAGTTCAGGAGCTAATTCTAACTCATTTTCTCAGTCCACATTAAAAGGCAAGAAGAACAAATATTACTTTATACATGCCTCTTTCTTGCAGGTGTTCTGTTTGAAATTTGGGAGCTTGAAACATGTCGAATAGAGCCACAGTGAAGTCTCTAAACTCAGTGAAGTCTCTAAATTCAGTGCTATCTAGAAGTTCCTCTCAGAAGCTTCAATAGGAAGTGCATTCACACAAACTGATAACTGACTTCAACTAAAAACCTTTCAGTTTACTCACTCCACCAAGTAATTTTAGATAAGATGAATTTAGTCATGTGAGGAACAGAGAAATGTTTATATATATATATATATATATATATATATATATATATATACACACACACACACATCCCCACACACACACACACACACATATATATGTTTAAATTATATTTAAACATATATATATATATAAATAAATTTCTTCTCCATTGCTTCTCCATAAAATATATATATATAACAGAGTTTTCTTAGGACTAATAGGTAAAACGTCCAAAATTACGCCATACAGCAGCATGCATGCCGCTGCAATCGTGTAAAAGCCTCGAAAACTTTTTAGGCTGAAGTAAAGCCTGCTCTTAACGAAAGGGCCACTGAGATTTCGGACAAAATTTTTTTTCGCAGTAAAGAAGGTAGAATCTTCTATATGACATCGATTTTAAAAAAGAATAGTTCGGGTATTATGTTTTTTTATGTATTTGCACGTTATGGTTTTTTTTTGCTACAAAACGACTACCTAAGCAGGTATCAGCAGGTAAAGCAACCCTCTAAAATCTGACCAAATGTGACTTTCAAGTTAGTCTTAATCATTCCCCATCTACGAAATTGATAAAAAGTCTGAATTAGACCACACACGCATCGTGCAACAAAATGCTGCAGAAAATAAACTTTTTAAAAGTAACTTCTTTGTAAAAATCCAATTTGAGACAGCTGGTTTTACATGATGTCTTCTGTCCGCTGCAACAACATCGCCCACCGCATCACTCATCAACTTCTTCAAACTTTCCAGCGCAGCGTGTTTCTTACCTCGATTTCTCCTCGGATTGGCTTGTTTCCTTCGCTTCCCTCGGCTTTCTTCTGTCATGGCCAAGCTTTAGTGCTGTCAAGGGGGGGAAAAATAAGAAATAAAAAAAGTTGTCCTGCGTGGAGCGCAGCGGTTGTTGCGTCCTGTGCGCCTTGCCTGAGAATGAATGGCGCTGAGGCATCGCCTTCGGTCACAGCGGGAGCCTCAGACCTTGATGGGACTCCAGGCAGCGGCGACGAGACGCGGAGGTGATGTCAGCAGCAGAGGCAGGCCCTGAGGTCAGGCTTGGCATCGCAAAACGTGCACCTTCCTCAAAAGTAAGAACGCGAGCATGACTTGAGAAGTACGCCGTCATTTGCATATTACGACTACATTAAATATTGTGTTAGATCTCCAGTGTGAGCATCTCAACGGACGTGCTGTTGCATGTATTGATGAAATATAATTAGATTACATGCGTATGTACGTCTTTTCACGTTTTATCTAAAAAGAAAATGATATATTAATAGGCAGAAAGTTGAATCTTATGATATAAACAGAGTGCTCGCTATGAGCTCCACGTATATCTCCAATCTGCTCATTAACAAGGTGCAAATGAGGCCGTTAACTCCAGCAGCTCTCCCTGCATCTTTTCCCACCGAAGAGAAGATTACACTAACAGCAGGTTAATGAGAACAGGTATGCGCCCCCCACACACCCCCTTCCATGAACTCTTCTTCAGGATTTTACAGCCTGCCTGTTATGCATGTCGCACCTGCGCTCGAGTACCCCGGAGTGGACCCCGTCCTGCGGCCCCATTCACCCTGGATTGCTGTAGGAAGTGGTGCATCGGTCGCGCTTTGTGTTGCAACCTGCGATGTAATCTGTTTTGCAACTGAAAAAACATCCGAACTAAAAAAAAAAAAAAAAAAAAAAAAAACTCTAACGCAGCATACAGGACCCCCACCTTGACTTATTTTGTGGCCCCTACCTTTCAGAAGCGAGCCTGGGGCAGCTTTTCAGGGTGCATAATGGAGCCTATGGGGAGTAAACAAACATGTATCTGTGATACTGTGACACAGTTTAAGAAGGTTAAAGACAGCAAAATAAAAGACAAAAAATATCTAAAATGCTCTTTAGATATCTGAACCCTATTTTAGTCCTAAAAAGCTAACAGTTATTTAGAAAATTGACTGACCTGTTGGCTATACATCATCAGCACAATTTCAAACCTAACTCATGATTTATTACCAAATTCACGTCATACACATATTTTACATTTCTATGCATGTCATTACACAGTATCTTGCATAAGCATTCATGCCCCTCTGACTTTGTGATGTTGTGTTGCTTTACAGCCACAAGCCTCTGTGTTTACTTAGGATTTTATGCAACAAAATGCAGTCATGCATAATAGTGAAGTGGTTTCATTTTTTGCAAATCGACCTCTGAAGTGTGTACATTTGTAACAACAAGCCTTTTGAGTTCTCAGCTGTACACTAAATCTTTTACTCATTCTTCTCTGCGAGATGCTCTGTGTGGACAGAGAGCATCTCTGGACATTACTATTTTATTCTGCCACAGATTCCCAATCAGATACAGGTTTGGACTTTGACTGGGCCATTCTAACACATAAACAGTATTTGATCTAAAACACTTCAGTGCAGCTTTGTTGAATGATAGATTTCTGTTTTGTTGGAAGGAAAATTTCTTCTCCAGTATTAAATCTTTTGCAGACTCTGACAGGCTTTTTTCCAGTCTTCTTATAAACTTTGCCCCAGCTTCTCTGTCCCTGATGAAGAAAAGTATCCCTACAGCATGATGCAGCACCATGATTCACTGTGAAAATTATGCATTCAAGTTACTGTGCAGTGGTAGTTTTCTTCGACACATTGCATTTAATATATGTGCCTCCTTCCTCCACATATTGTCCCTTAAAGAGCTTGTGACAAACTTAAAAAAACAAAAAACAAAATTCTGGAGTGGCCAACTAATAGTTATCCTATCAATAGATTCTTCTGTGAAACTCTGCAGAAGATTGCAAATTACCCTAGGCTTCTTGACAGACTGTTCAATGGTCCCTTAGCCCTAACTCTACTCTAAACTTCAGTACAACTTTCTTCCTGACCTGCTGTTCCTTGGTTTTCATGATGCTTTTTATTCTCTAATGCTCTTGAAGAAATCTCAGGTATTCACAGAACCACTGCATTTATACTGAGAATTAATTACACACTCGTAGGCCCTGTTTATCAATTGGAGCTTCTGAAATACATTGATTTCACAGTTTTTTTTAATTTTTTATTTAGGGGTCAATTACAGGGGCCTGGATACATATGCACAATACACTAAATATTTGTTTTATGAAAGTATGAAAATCACATGGCATTTTCTTTCCACTTTCCCATTATGTTGTATTACATAGAAGTCCAATGAATTGTCTTGAAATTTGTGGTTGCAACATGACAAAATGACAAACAATTAATAGGGTATGAATTACCTTGGCAAGCCACTATAGCTCACTTTATTCATCCACCTAACGTGTTTGCTGGGGGTTGGTCTTTTTAATAGATTCTGGAGGAGAAAGCGTCCTAAAGGTGGGGAGGGAGCAGGGGGACAGAGGGGTCATCCCAGCCCTTTGTGGCGGGATGGACAGCAGAGAGGAGGTGGGTAATAAACTTTGAGGGTTATACAGAGGTGCAGCAAAGGTCCTGGGAGCTCCTGCTAAAAGGCAGAAGTTTCCGTAGTTTTAACACATATGGATGAATCAATATGTTTTGCTTGACGGTTTTTTTCAACTTAATCTCAAAGTTACTGATGTTATTTTTCTTGATGATCTTACTGCATGTTGATAAAGAGCTGTGTTTATTAGTTATAGACATGTTTAATAGTTGTGTGATGTTGTAGCAATGCAGCACAGCTGTGTCGGCATATTTTATGCTTCTAGTGTTTGTTTAACACAACACTCTCTATCTTATACATATTTACTTACACATATTTAAAGGAGCACAGAGGAAGCAGACCTACTGAGGTTTTGTCCCAGTCTGTGGTCCATGAGTTCAAAGCCTCTTGCATGGTGAGAAGAGCCCTTACACAGCATATTAAGCAGGAGTTAATTATATGCCAACCTAAGTGACAAAGGGAAAGAAAAGCCTCCCCCTGAATGGCCAGACAAGAAAAGAGAAAAGTCATTATGTTGCCCACTTCTTTGCATTTGAAAAACTCTGTTCTTATTTTGGCATTTCCATTTGTAACTCTGAAAAAGTGGGAATCTCATGAAAAGCGTGTGACAACGATGTCTTTGCATCAGTTAACTCTTACAAGCTTTATTATATATTTAGGGCTACAGACATGTAAAATATGTATGAACTCAAAAACTGAACTCCTCGTTCAGTTTTTGAGCTGCCAATAGTTTAGATTAGACATGTTAAAGTTGTGAACCACCACTGTTAACGTTAAAATTTAGAGCAGGGGAGTCAAAAGCAGACAAAAAGTAAAGCAAAGTACAACTGAAAAAGTTAAATATAAATTTAGGACAGCCACTTAACCATATCGACCATTATTTTCCTTCCTCACCACAAATCTCTGCATAGCAAAAACATAAATAGATCATACCTACAGCGCCCTCCAAAACCATTGCCACTCCTGATAAAGACGTGTGATAATCCTTAAAATAAGATCATTTCAATTTATTGCAGCAACATAATCTTACACTAAGAAAAGCAGCATGTAGCTTCAGTTCTACAACAATGAGGTTTGGAGTCAGTTTATCTCACTGTGTGGTGACAAGATAAACTTAACTTGGCTGGTTGTTTTAAACGTTTTAAATTGTATTCTGGTTGTTGCCTTGCACCAAGAAGATCCTGACTTTGAATTTCTTCCTGTGGTCTTTCTTCGTGGAGTTTCCGTGTTCTCCTCCATGCATGTGTGGATTCTGTCCAGGTACTCTAGCTTCCTCCCACACTCCAAAAACACTGTTAAGTTTATTTTTGTCTCGAAATTTCCTCAGGTTAGTGTGTGCATGCATGATTGTTTGATTTGTTTGTATCTGTGTTGCAAAACAAGATACGCCGGCTTAGACAATGGATAAATTCCTTTAGCCGAGTAGCTACTTTTTTCGTGAATATGAATGCATTTGACTCGTGAATGTGTGTCCGTTCATGTGTCTTTCCAGTGGGTAACGCATATGGGCATGTATATTTTAATTTTACTCAGTGGAATCAAGAAAGTTATGGATGAATATTTAAAGTTCCTTGACACAATGATCTACTTAAATATTATTTTCTAAATTTGAAATTCCTCAGCTATATATACTCTACAAAAATACATTAAGCTCATAATTAGCTCATGATAATGGATTTTTTTTCTGTCCTAAATAAATGCACTAATCTCCAGGATAGCGATTCCAAAATGTTTTCATCCTGAGATTATGCTTTTGCAATAAAAAAAACCCCAATGCATTTAATTAAATACTTTCTTTACCAGCGCTAACAATAAAAGGGAAGGATGTTTAATTTTGTCTGAAAGCAAATCAACTTAGCTTTGGTGGGTAAAAAAGAGCACATTTCTGTCCGTTCAAAAGTTATAACGTAAATGATCAGATCTTCACCATGTGTTTTAATCTAGCATTAAGACAAAACCACACAGCACAGACTCCATTCACTTTTTTATTATTTGTTAAGCAAAGGTAAAGCCAAAATGTTTGTGTTTGCTTAGTGAAAAATCAGTGCAAACTATTCCAAGCTACAGAATTTAAAGAGGATGTTCTTTCTTTCTATTATGACTGTTATGTGTGTCTCATCACAAGGCTGGCACTTTCCAATTATGTAAATCATCTAATTTGTACACCTCAGGCCTATACAATAATAAAAAAAAAAATCACTTATTTCAGTTGGACACCGGCCTGTGGTGACGCTTAGCTTAGTTATTACTTGATCTGATATTTTATCAGATAAAGCAATATGAATCCTACTGTCCTTTATTTTTTAGCACTCTGCCAACTTCCCCTTTGCTTCAAACATGAGTTAATGAGATTCCTTTGTGGAAACTTTGCTATTGTTTCAAATCCGAATGTGGATATGCCAGATTGCAAATCAATAGTCCGTCAGGAAAACTTCCACTTTGCTTCGGAGCAAATGAGTCAGCTTTTAGCACCACTGCCAGGCTGTAGTGGCTGCCGTGGGTCCGCTATGCCATGCCGCAACACCACAATGCCAACACAGTCTGAGCACACTGGGGCCCCCTGAAACAAAAAACAAGCCAAGCTGGAGAAAGTCAAGGTAGAGACTACTTTATCTTCAACTTCTAAAACTTGTCCTTTCAATATCGTTGCTCACAATGAACAAAGTTAAATTTTACTTGTGGTTGGAGGTGGACAAAGTTAAGCTTTACTTGTCCTATTACCATGGCAATAAGACAAGAATTAGATGCATTTTACACACAATATTTAAACACTATTTACGTTGGTTTGTCAATGGTTTAATTTGACGAGATTCCATTAGTTATATCATGGGATAACTTGAATAATTATGTCCTAATGCAGGTGTCGCATTATTGCATCCTGAAACAGATATGCCATGTAAAGTGCTTTCTCCCCACTGTTGGAGCAAAAGGTGATCCCAAGTAAGTACGACCATTTGAAAGAGCTTAACCAGTGTGATGTAAAAAGCACAAATAAATCTGACATCATCTCAAACCTAGAAAGATTTGCTTTTATAGATCCTTTATGATGTTTGCATTTACACACTAATTAGGCCAGTTTCCCCCATGACCCTCACATATAAAGTTATTTAAAGGCACAGGCTGTGGCTGATAACATTTTATAAGGCAGGTTTGTGTAGTTTTTCTTTCCTACAGCATTCAGCAGCTCACTAGTGAGTGTCCCCACTGGCCACAGAGTCAGTGCAGGCGCTGATGTAATCAAGAGCAGCCACTTTTAATGCTGATCCACTTAATCTTGGCAGCTTGCTGGAGCACGTGACTGCAGCCCCTCACAGGTTGCTATGTGCTGTAGTTCATATTCATAGCAAGGGGTTTTCCAGTTTCTTCACTGGATAAAAATTTATTCTTCCAGAAGTTCTTATCTAAATTACAACAGGAATAAAAAAACTGTGATGAAAAGATACAAAATTAGTGCAATTTAACAGCTCACATGGGTGAATGGGTATGTAAGCAAAGTATACATTATTCCATGTAGTACTAATGTTCTTATGGGAGCTGTGAATGGAACTGAATGCATTTTTTCTTCTCAGACTGTGCTGCCCTCTACAGGAGGAAAAGAGGTCCTACATTTGTTGGTCAGTAAGAGCGGGGTCAAAAGTGCCAAAATCAAATAAGAAAATTTAATTCGAAATAAAACATTGTGCATTAAAATTACACCAAAAAATAAGCAAATAAATATTACTATAAAATATTTTTGGATGGTACAAAGGAAAAGAATGTCCTGAGTCCAAATCCAGGTCTGTGGTCTTTCAGAGTTTGCAAGTTCTTCTCCTGTGGGATTTCCTTTGGCTGCCTCCCCCAATCAAAAACCATGACTGCTATGTCAATCAAATACTCAAACTATCCTTAGGTATGAGAGTATGAATGAATGGTTGTGTTTCCCTGTGAAGAACTGGTGACCTGTTCAGGGTGCACCGTGCCACTTCTTTTATTTAAATGAGTGATTTAAAATCAAGAAAATGGATAATAAATGCGGAAATAATGAAAATGTTGCCATTACATATCAAGTTCCTATACTATATAAGACATATTACTGTAGAAGATGCTTATTAAAGCACAATTAAATATTCCAAACTGTTAATATGGGTCATTAAATGGACATCTGACATATTGAACTGCTCAGCCATTTAATTAATTAATTACCTTTAATTGTAGCCCCTCCCCCTGTCACTGCTTGTTACTTTGAACCACTAAATGAAAGCAAAAATATTTCATTAATCTTTAAAATATCCATGCATCTCAGAATTCTTTCATTTAATATATATTAGTTTCATATGTCCAGTTTTGTTTATCACATGGTGAATTTATTATATCTTCCATTATGACCTATTTCAGTAATTGTGCAGAACTAGCTATGCTTTATTTGATGGTGATTGGTCTAAAGTGGACTTTCTTTGCAGTGTAGCCAATCAGATGTTAGGATCCTTTATGTGGACTATAAAGATATAATTAAAATTATAGTAATGAACTGCAAGCATCTCTGCAATATGTCAAAGAATCAGAAGGCATTACCTATACATTTAAGATAAGATGAGGTCAATAATATGATTCCCTTTGGTTATCTACAAACCACTTTGCAATCATTTGTTGTCACTTTTATTACAACACATCAGACATTTAAGGATTTGACAAAACATTGGTACCCATATCAAACTGCAGGTTTATTTATGAACTGGTAAAATATAGCACATATGTATAAAAATGTAGAAAATTGTACAGAAAATAAAACACTTCACTTTATTCTATTAGTTTTTGCTACTAAAATAGCTTTGTTTTGCTAAAAGTGATAATCTTTTGCCAGCAAAATAAGTCAGAATGAAGGATAACAATAACAAAAAACCAAATCACACACACACACGCACACACACACACAAGGAGGGCAACAATCATAAGGTTCATTAATATAAAAAGATTTTGTACAAAACATATACATTCTACATGACAGCACTAACAATTAATGTTCATGTACTTTGGGGTAGTGTTAGTGTTGAGCTTTAATACTCTATTTGTGCATCTTTATCTCTGTTACCTTGAATCTTTGGTAGAATGTGAACTTATTCCAAACTGAGGAAATATTAAATGGTGCTAAGGCTGAAGTGACAATACTGTGATCTGCTGAATATTCATGCTTTATGAAATACTTTAGTGTGGCCCCAGTAAGCTTAAAAAGGCTCTGAGCTAATCAAATACTGTATGAAGTTTGTATAGTCATGCAAATGAGGTTGAGGTGAGTCACGGAAAGACTCAGGGATATTTTCCAAACAGTGCTATAATCAGTGCAAAACCACTTTACTAAAAAGAGCTGCTGCTTTCTTCCTGGGATACAGCTCAACTGTTAAAGTACCTCTCTGTACCTGATAAACACTTTACTACAGTGGTAGCAGGATTAGCCCTTTTGTGAATCAGTTATACAGAATGTAACTCTTTGGGATTAGAGCCAAAGTGCAGTAGGTTGTCCTATGAATGTACCTCAGTTTCTAAAATATAGGAAACGATTACACATTAACTCAATATCCTGTTACTATCACCCTCAGCTGAGTCCTGTGTGAACTGGTGGTTAGATTATTGTACAGAAAATGCAGTTTGTTTAAACATACATGCTGCCATATATAAATCACTGTTAATGCTGGCAACATTTACTGGAAACACTGAAAAAGATGTGTTAAAAGTTCCAAAATATATGCATCTTTTATTGCAGTAGCAAAATGTCATCCTGAAGAAAATACATTATTTACATGCTTTAAAATAAATGTAATGAAGCCTTATTTGGTGTATATTTTATATTAAAAGTTGACTTGGGAGGCCAGGAACTTTTATTCATTAATTAGGCTGTTTAACTTCAAAAGTGTCTAAAAGCCTAAAGTGCAAGACATCCCAAACTGATTGAAATGCCAGATTATTTTGGTATCTCAATCAATAGTCAATTTTGAACCTTGTCTTTAAACCTTGTCTCATTTTTGAACCTTGTCTCAAGTTTTTATCCATAAGCAATGGGTAATAATCCTAAATCTAGTCCAGAGAAATCAATTTAATCTGTGCAGTATTAATGTTGATTTCCAAGCAACACAGACTAATGTAATTTTTTCTTAACGTCTCCTATATTTTACTATTTGCTCTTTCTACTCATTGCATTCATGCAATAATGAGAAAGCTGATCAGTTTCATTGTATACATTTAAAATAACAAAAAAATAAAGCTTACATAAATGTACTCAAATTCATTTTTGACATTTCAATGTGAGATTATGACACTGCAATAAAAAATGAATTAATTTTAAAGTTTTTATCACACCGTCGATAAGGATGCCAGTAAACATAAATGTACTATAATTGAGCTTTTCTCACATTCTGTACCTCAGAAGTGGTAGGCACATTCTGTTATAAAGACACCTGATAAAAAAGTAGCTGCTTTAGAAACACTTAAAGTAAACAAGTGGAGTGCAAACTCTGTCTGGAAAGGCAAGTCAAACGTACATGAAGTGTGCACACTAAAGATTCAAAACAAGTCCTGAGTGTCAGTGTGTAGGGATAGGTGTAGGGTTACAATGCATGTGAATGCTCTGCAATGGTGCATATGTAGGAATACTGATATGTTGCTGGTATAGATTGTATTGATACTGAAAAGGAGGAAATCAAGAGTAACACAGAAGATTTACAAGGCCAGAGAAACATTTCTCAATCACTAAAAGCATAGCTTTCTTGTCTCTTCAAACAAACAAAAAATACTAACCCCTGAACATTGAGCTTCAAGCAAACTATCAAGCAAACTATCAAAAGACAACCTTTCAATGTCTCATTGTCGTATACACATTTTGTGTATATATATATA
>CAEGAE010068536.1:0-18796 GCA_903067095.1 Girardinus metallicus | reverse complement strand
AAGAAGGGTTCGATAAGATCTTTAAATTCATTCGCTTAGCAGGCCAAGGCACCGGGCTCTCTAAAGCAGACATCACCTGCACATTCAAAGTCCTCCTCTTTCACCCAGATTTCTGGTGTTTATTGGCACATTTCGGAAAGGAGTTTTCACTTCAGTTTATTTCACTTTCATTCATCACGTAGCCCTGAAAGAGCAATCAAACCACTTCACTCTTCTCAATTTTACCCACTGAAAGATGTTTCTAATAGTTGCTTACATTTCTTGGCTATTCGAACTTTGCAATTTGTATCATTCCTCAGAGAAAACTTACATTTCCAATATTCATTAAAAGCAGCCAGCATTCCTTCTGTTCAAGGCTCACTCATCCTCAATCACTCCTGCAAGGGCATGTTTTTTCTTCTACAATGACTTTATCATTCAACCCAAAGACATTCAACTCCAATAGGCTTGGTGGCTATTTCAATCCATATGACCCAATCTTTATGTTCAGAATTTCAGCAGCATTTCATCTCGAGGTCCACGCCTCATCTCAGAATTCCGTAATTCAGCCACTTAAGTCTGGTTCTCAAGCCATTTAAGTAAAGTCCGGCATCTCTCTCAAACCTTATTCCGCCCATTCTTCAGCATAGGAGCCGCCTCTTCAACATCCAGTCAGGCTATCTCCAATCAGACGGTTCAAGTTGTGGTTTGCTGGTCATCACAATTGTACCGTTCACGGGTCAGCAACAACCTCAGTGATTATTATAAGCCTATTCTCTTCTTTGTTCAATTTAAATCAGACTCTTTTGAGGATCCTATGTTGGCTTGGGAATATGTAAGAGGAACCGTTTTCCAAAGACTACACCCCCACTCAGTCTTCACATTCCAAGCCCTCAATCATTCTCCCCAGATGACCAAATCAAGATTATTCAACCCTTCATCTCTCCTTCCCTTCATCTCTCCTCCCCTTCATCCCTCCTCCCCTTCATCAATAAATCTTTAAACGTATGTTTGTGGCGTGGTCCTTGCTAGTGAATTGTTCATTTTTGTTCAGTAATTGAAACACAAATTAAGTTTCAGCATTTTGAGGTATATCAATCAAAACAATAAATTCTATGTGGGCGTTTCTCCTTTCAAATGTGGGACATTTTATATTCTCTGAAGTCCTATTCCATTTCCTTGAGTAGATGTCAGAATTTCAATGACAATGTTAGAATCCATTTTGAAGAAGTTGCCAGAGATGAAATGGGGAGAATACTCATTAACACACCCACCATCACCTCTCTGGATAATTAATTCAGAGTTGAAAGCAATAGATACAGCCACTGGTTTTAACAGGATGTATTTTCTTAGCAACTTGATGCATCATGAAAGTGCAGCGACCTCTAAAACCTGGTTTATTGCATTTAAAAATCAAAAGACATACATTTTTCAAAGTTGATAGAGTAGAGGCTGGTTGTTGTCTAAAATATTTAATAATATAAAGTTCTTTTTTGAAATCTTCAAAAAAGAGCCTTTTAATAAAATACTATTTTATTAGTAGCTCATAAAATGGCAAAATACAACGGAGGAGCGTCAATTCAATGCCTTTAAAGCCTTTAAATTTCATTGTCATATTGCTCCTATGGTTTAAACTCCCTGTATTATTAAATTGTATATATTTTTACATTATATTATGTAAAAATATATAATATTTTACATAATATTCTAAAAGCAACTAAAACACGCTATGGAGTTTTAAAATTAATTTGTAAATGTTTTGATGTTGGGAAGCCATTACAATTTTTCAAACTTTTAAGGTCATCTTTGTTTACCTCCTTCTTGTTTGCTCATGTTGGTCCTTGACTAAAATCGTGTATATCAAAACAATATGCTTACAGTAAATCTTAGTGTAAGTAACTTAATTTCTGAGGTTGAACTGCAGAATGCTAATTTACTTGTAACAAAAGCCTTTTTTTTTTCTCATTCGCTCTCAGCTGCTTCATGACTTCCCAGATGAACTGCAAGCAGATATCGCCATGCATCTGAACAAAGACATCCTGCAGCTCCCTGTGTTTGAGAGAGCCAGCAGAGGGTGTCTGCGCTCTCTCTCCCTGCATATCAAGACTTCCTTCTGTGCACCAGGGGAGTACCTCATCCGCCATGGAGATGCCCTTCATGCCAATTATTTTGTCTGTTCCGGTTCCCTTGAAGTCTTGAAAGATGGCATGGTTCAAGCTATTCTGGGTGAGTGTGCACAAAGTGTGAAACACTTCCAGCTGTTGACAAACATCTTCATCTAATAGCATCTTTTTGCAACTCCTCTCTCTGACTATCACTACAGGCAAAGGTGACCTGATAGGGGCTGACCTGCCAGAACATGATCAGGTGATCAAGACAATTGCAGACGTGAAGGCGCTCACCTACTGTGACTTGCAGTACATCAGTGTCAAGGCTATAAGAGAGGTCCTCAGGCTGTATCCAGAATACGGCAATCGCTTCAGCTCTGACATCCACCACAACCTTACCTACAACCTGAGAGAGGGCAGTGAGCCTCATGTAAGTCTTATAATTGTGTGGTACCACAGAATTAATCTGAAGAATTTTACTGATCTTATAAAAAAAATTGGCTACTTCAATAGATACACCTTGTTGAACATATTCTTAAAAAAGCCAGATCTGAAGACAAATGGGGGGCCAACCTAGCACTAGGATGGTGTCTATGATGTAAATCTGTTGTTCCTCCACATCTCAAAGATGCTCTGATGAATTAAGATCTGGCGGCTGTAGAGATCATTGTGATACGGTAACTAAGAAACCACGAGGGGATGATTTGAGCTTGGTGACATGGTTGCTACTTTTTCTGCAAGAAGTAGCCACCAAAAGATGGATTCAGTATTGTCATGTGGGATGAACATGGATCACAACAATATTTGGGTGGGCTCCGGTATTTAAACTATTTTTTACTATGAGGTCCAAATGGGTCCAAATTGCTTCCACTGAAATTCAGTAAGTCTTTTCCGCTAAATCTAAAAACCTAATTGGAATGATTGGCTTGTTTATGACTGGCTGATTCACTGTTTATGTTAACAACCAACTGAAAAGATGTTCCTATTAATGTGATTGGTGAGTGTACTTATTCACTGTGCACAATCATACTTTAAAAATTATGGAAAAATCTCTTAGTTTTTTTTTTTTTTGTTCTATCTCCAGGCAGTAAAGAGATTTACATGGACTCCCAGGCAGTCTTTGGTATGTGTTGAGATATCATGCTTCCTCTTTACTTAGCGATAACAAGGCACGTTGATAGTGTATGACTACCACTGTCAGTCAGTAAATAAAAATAAATGTATGCTTTGTTATGTATGCAACCTTTCAGAGGCCAGAGAGAGAAAAAAATAAAGTAACATTTTATCACAATGAAGCTACCAGATATAGTCATTTTATGTGGGTGTTTTAAAAAATTTAGACTCATGCTTTAATTTATGTTTGCCAAATGGACACACACAGTACGGTCAACAGCAAAATATAATGTGTTGTTCTTTATGTCATAACAAGTTAATGAAATGTGTATTTTTTTTTACATTATCACATGTAATGTTGATAACATTACATGTTAACATGTTGATAATGTAATAACATAAAGAACATGTCATGTTCTCAAACATAACTCTCAAACAACTTTGCAGTTAACTTCATTGACTTTCATTCACTTTTCCAGCATCATGTCTCTTTGGATCACAAACTACCCAACGTCAATGAAGCAAATGATGAAGAACATGCAGATTACATGAACCATTTGTGGCAGAGCAAAGTACAAGGTTCTGGAAGTACTCTTAAGTTTTCCCCTCTCAGCACTTTAGGACAGGAGCTCCAACACATACAGACGCTCCACCCATGTCGGTCACCTCTTTTTCAACGCCAAGGCTGTAGCATCTCTCCTCAGTCCTTTGCCAATGAGGATCTCACTCTATCACCTTCTGTCAGTCTGAAAAATGAATCCGGTTTAAGTCATCGGCCATCCAAGCTACTGCTTACATCCTTCCCTTGTGTTAGTCCTCTTAACCTGAGCCCCAGGTGATGTTTTCCTCCTTGTTTTTCTCGTCCTTGCAGTTTACTTTTTTTTTTTTTTTAAATGATGTGATATTCATTTGTTTCATTGTCAGGGTCGTGGATGGGATTGAGGACAACAGTCACACATTTCAGTTCAACATAGAGCAGGATAAGACAAGGATTAGTATGTCAGGTAATGTTTTTTTTTTTAAAGATTTTTTTAAGTTAATGAAAAAGATGTTTGAAACTGTAAAATCCTTCATCAACTGAATTTGCATATTTTATTTCTTGTTTTGATTTTTTTTTCCAATACATAAACTGCTTAGTTCATGTTAGGTAATTAATTAACATGTTTAGATTATATTACCTAGTAAGTATCATAGACAATGTTATCACATTAACTCGATTTTCTTTTTTTATGTGTTTTAGATGAGTTGCAGATGAATGCTAACCTTCTAATTGAGACAGAAGAAGTGAAACAGAACATGACCAAATTAAATAAAGAGGTGAGATTCAAACATAAATATTTTTTCCCCTATAAATGCAATACTTTACCCTGATCAAAAGTTATATGGGATATTTATGCCTATCAATAATCTGAAAGAAAAAAAATTACAAAGTAAAGTTACAAAGTTTTATGGGGCTTTAATCAACATCTAAGACATCTCTTTAACTTTTATTTTCTTCTCGCAGGTGAACAACTTAAATGAAGAAGTCTCCAACCTGACTAAGGAGCTCCATGACTTGATGCATTTTCTGCAGTCAAATATGCCTATGCTTCATCATGTCTCTTCTCGTGGTGTAACAAGTTGTAAAAACTGGCAGCCTCATATCCCTTTAGAATCAACTGGAAATGCACAGGACTGCAGTGGGAGACCGTCCCACAACAGGACTTCCACTTCGCTGCATTCATCAAGCTCTGTGTCTACCTCTTTGCACCTATGCTGCTCTGACAGAGATGGAAAAAAAACTGATAGGCTGCAGAGTCAGTGCAGTCCATTTCAAACACCCAGAGCCACCCCAAGCTCTCCTTACAATCACAGAGTTTTATCCCTCCTCGGCATTAATTCAGGTCCCAGCACCTTTCCAGTTATTTGTCAAAGCCAACGAGGAGTCTACAATACATCTAGTCCTATTAAAAATAACAATAATCCAGTAAATTCTGGACACTCTCATCCTACATTGAATTTTCTAACCAACTCACAAAGTCTCACCAATCCCCAGACGCCAGTTCATTCTCCGAGCAATCCCACTGGACAGCTACAGTATCACACAGCTTTCAGCTCTCTGACACCCTCAGGACCTTGCACTTCATTGTCCAGAGATGATAACAAGAGCCAGCAGAGCTCCACGAGACAAAATGACCCAGCGGGATCCAGCCTTGACCTTCTCTCACAGGACCATGCATGTTCTTTGCTGGGGCAGCTTTCAACCAGAGAGTATGGAGGATCACTCTACCATGACAGGACAGACAACTATGGAGCAAGTCAAAATGTATTAGACTCACAAAGATAATGACTTCTGTCTGTGTTGTTTTGTCAAAATAACAAGTTTGTTTAAAGGATTGTTCTTTCCGAAATAATAAATAGCTATTTACTAACTGCTGCAGCCTGATAATATCTATCTGTAAAATAACTCTTTACAAGTTATGTATAAAGAAATGCCTAAATATATAAGACTGAAAATTTGGATACATCAATAAAACTATGGCAATATAGACTGTAGATGTAGTAGTAAAGAATTAATGTAAAATTAATTTATTAGTTGCACAGCAAGCTGCATTATCTGCTGTTTCCACACCAGCTGACATCATTTGTCCTTGAAATAATGCAAGATAAAGAGATGTAGCGCCACTGTGTGGTCACATAAGCAAAATGCACAGACTATAATTCATGACAGAGCAGAAAAAAATAGATTTGATTGGAAGCCATGTTTGTTTCTCATAAGCTCTGCTTTTATGTTAAAAATAAAGTTTCCATGACAATGTCAATACATTTGATGGTAAAACTAAGTACACATGTGGTGCTTTGAGTTGATTTTAGTGCTAAGGAAGCAACAAGGCCTTATTCATGAAATTCACCTGATAAAACGATCATCAAGTTTTGCTATAAAGGCAGATTTTTACAGCAGATGGACCCAGCTGAAATGGGGCCATTAACCCAGAATCACATTTCCAACAGAATAGCTAGAAATGAGCAACAAATTGATCAAAATCCTGGACTAAACCTCAATAAAATGCTCTTAGAAAGAGCTGTTAAAAATAAGTCAAAAATTTGAATCAACAGAAGAAATCTTAGTAAAAACTTGGTAAAAATCTTTTTCCATAATTTTGTAAAAAAAAAGAAGGATGAAGCCCTTTATATTCTCAAATTTTAATTTCAGTCCAATCTGAAGAGAACTAGAAAATACTTTGTGCTTAAATAATTCTAGCCATACTAAAATGAGGAACACTGCAATTTATTGTCAAAATATCTTTATCACAGCAATCACATTAATTATGATGAAGTTATCTAGCGATTTATCTAGTGATTCTGCTTAGGTATCACCAAATATAACCTTTAATTATATTGCAAGTAGAGTTAGGAACCTTTAACAATCTTAATCTTCTGTTAACAAGAGAAACAGAAAAAACAGCTGTATTTGATAACTCTTGGTTTTTACTGATTGCAATTAGTTCATTCTAAAAGAGACAGGACTAAAACATGAGAAGAATTCTTGAAAAAGTCTTCACATCTGTTGGCAGAAAAAGCATTTTACTACATTTTGGCTGTTTAGACATATTTGATGTTTTTCTTTCTCAACACTTAGGGTTCTTCAGAGGATGAAAAACATAGGAGAACCCAACACATACTCTTCATGAGACTGTTATAAAACAACAGAATGTCTTCAGTCAGAGGTTCTACTGAATCGCTGTAATACAGACTGCTACAGGAGATATCCCTTCCTGCAGCCATCAGTATCTACAACTCTTTGCAGGACATTTAATTTTCTTTTAAGATTAGTTTGTTTTATTTGAATGGAATGAAATAAATGAACTTTTTAATGATACACTCACTTCTTTAATGTTCACTGTTTATTGTTCCTAAATTTCTCTGGTGTAACCGTTTGTCATCGTATGCTAATTAATACGAAATTCTCTGTTGTGAACAAGTAACAGACGGGGAAAACAGAAAGTATCTTTTAATTTATGTGTAACACTTTCAAACTTATTTCTACTCTCTGAAAAAAAAACTACACATTTAGGTTCAAGCTTTGAAACTTAACCGGTGTTCTGAATCTAATAGTTTATGCAGGCTGACGTTGTCATTGGTCAGACAGCCACTGACAAAAAACAGTGGGAGGTTCCCGGAAAAATCACTTAGCGGAAGGGAAGGCCAGACCCCAAGAAGCAGAAGACAGTCACTGCCGATGAGGCTAACGAAAGAAGAAAAAGTCATGTAAGTCGAGCTGCCTAATATGATCGAACATGTTAGGAGGGGGAACCCTTAAAGATTGTCCACTCCATGTTATTGAAAAGCTGTTTAGCCTTATTTGGTGCAATTTAACCGAACCGATGAACCAAGTCCGAGCTCAGCCTAAATGTCCATTATTAGTGGATCGAGTGAGGCTATGAGCTTCGGGCTGTAAGAGACGGAATATTGAGAAACACACTTCAAAGCCAAATAACAACTGCTGCTTGACAGGGTTTTGATATGGTTTCAATTCCGGAAGAGACACAGTTAGAAAGACCCCAAGTTTCTTTCGGACAGCGTGAAACAGCTGACGACGTGCGGCCGAGAAAATGAAAGTTGTCTTAATGACGTTTTTGACACAGCTGCTAACAATGTTATCAGAAGTGAACCAATTTGTACTTTTTTTTTCTCTCCAGAAACGCATTTAGTCGTCGCATTAAACACGTTAAACAAAGTTTCCTTTTCAGTTGCTTAGCATTTATGTTTTGCTGTCGTTCACGCCACTAAGCTAGTGCTAAAATGCTAGGCGAAGAGGAATGATTAACAGTTTGTTGCAGGCATTTAATCAGATGTTTATTGCTGACAATATTCTCGTTCACAGTCAGACCTTAAAATACCACCTTTTAAAGCCTTTGTTGGATACTTGATCATTTATTAATCCGCTAATGTCGCTCAGCCTGTTAGCTGTTGTGCTAAAGCTAACCACAACCAGAAAGAAGTTTTGCTAACTTGGAAACGTTAGAAACTTGAATCATTTCATGTGCTGCGGATGTGTATTTAGACCTCACTTGTTTCGACTATAACAAACACTGTATATGGGGACGGCTATGTGCTTGATAACTGTTTTTATCTGAGAGAATCAGCAGTTTAACTGACGGATTCATAAGCAATCTGTTTTCTTCAAATGATCATACAGCTAGGAAACTCCTTTCACGTCCATTTTATTACATTTGCTTATTTTTGTAATCTGACATCTAATTTTGCCTTACAAACTTCACTCAAATCATAAATACCTTTAAATGTCATCTCATAAAGTGTCATTGCTGTTGACAGGTGTTATGTTACACTTCTCCCCGTTATATTGCTAAAGTTATCTATCTACACGTGTGTCTGCTTACATTTAACAGCACATTAAATCACATGTACCTTCATAGATCCTGTTTATGGCTTAATAACAGGAGCAGAGTGTGGACCTTTGAGACAGAAAGGGATAACCAGCTATGTGCATGGGCTGTTCTGGTGTGCGTTTGGACCTTGGCCTCATAAAGCGGCAATATGTTTTGGCAAATCAGCCCTGATAAAAGTTATGTTTTTCTTTTTTAAAAGAGTATGCTGAAGTCTGTTTTAAAGTTTGCTGTCATATTGTATAAAGTTCAAAGGTCACAACACCTAAACGGAAACAAGGGTTTGCATTTCTAATCGGGTGTGTTAAAAGTGATCTCTTTGTGTTTTGTGATGTCATTATTTGGAGTAAAAATGATTTGAGTTTTGATGCTAGGGATAAGTACTTAATTGTTTTGCTTTTGACGTATAGAAAGAATCTAGAAGAGAAACTTAGACAGTTCAAGGCCCACTAATCTGAAGAGGTGAGCAATAATTCAGTCTACTTACTAGAAAGGAATGTTGTTTTTTCAGTTTCCTTGAAACATTCAACTAAATGACAAGATGGTGATTGGGCTTCTGACTTCTCTGTTTGGTTACTGAGCTTCTAAGAGACGTCACAAGAAAGGGAAGCTCCTGTGATTTCCTATTGGCCTTGAAAATTATTACTATCTTGTTTGTTTGTCCTGTGTTACGTCAGTGCATTTATATTTAAACTTTCAAACTCATTTTTGACTTGAAACACCTTTGAACAACCTTTTATGAAAAGAATTTGTCATTTCATTGCAGATTCTAGGTGATAATCTGCCTTTGTGTCTTTACTGTTTTAACAAATGTATCTGACTTCAGTGTGTAGAACTTGAAATCCTGCTGACTGTATGTTTCAAACTGCCGTAGCTAAGACTGGATGGTTACTTGGTATAGGGAATAAAGGGAGACTTGTGGTGCAGCCTTTATATCAGATCCGACCAGCTGTTCTGTGACCACACCCTTTCCCACAACATTCGTCTCTGGTTGCCTTCATAAAACTTGTACTGTTTGCTTATTATACCATTAAGACCTGAGGAGCCGTTTCGATAAACATACCAATTTGCCAATATTTTCACTTTCAGATATGCATTACTTTTAGCTGAATTAAAGGTAAGATTAATGTAATATTTTTCTTTGGGATTGAGTTGAATTTTAACATTCTCTTGAAAAGTAAGGACAGGTAAAGAATCTAGTTTTTTTGCATTGATTTTAAGTTCATATTTTTTCTTTTATTTGCAGAAAGTCTAAATAGATGACAGTTATAAGTCAAACAATAATATGAAGTGGACAAACTTTGTGTGTGTATATATATATATATATATATATATATATATATATATATATATATATAAACAAAACAAGTTGAGAACTTAATGTTGAACCTTGGGGTACACCAACATTATTAACTGTTTCTATTGTACTATTATTATTAATAATAACAATGCAGGACGGTACATATTTTCCTGAGGGACAAAAATACTTTTTAGTTATAATACTTATTAACTTCCATACAGATATTTAAAGTTTGCACACACTGCCATATTTTGCAATAAATGTAGTGCAGTCCCTGTTGGTGTCTTGGACATCATCCTGGGTGCAGAGCAAACAGGAGGCCATGATGAATATTTAACAGGCTCTTGTGACTGCTGCTGCTTCTTCCTCCCTTTTCCCCTGACCATGTCCTGCTTTTTTCTCTCTATCCCATTCATTATCAAGGTTCTGAGAGCACTTTAGAGATTCCCTCTCTCATAATGCATGATTAAGGTACAAATGTTACAAAAAAATCTTGGCGGTGTTTCAGTTATTACCACTGATTCCTTAAGTGAGGAATGCAGGTGAGGTGTCATCAGCTGCTTGCGAGCACACAAGTACAGACTGACCTTTGTTTGTCCAAGTGAGCAAAGCGCCTTCATTCCTTTCTGATTTATTTTTTTTAATTATTTTTTTGATGTGCTATGAAATTATTGAGCTCTTGTCTGCCAGGTACCTTCACAACAGTTAGCATCTGCAAAATCTGTAAAAGTTGCAGTTTTTTGAAAAAGGAGTAGTGCAGCCTGCTGATGTTTTGATGCTAACACATTAGTAGAACATGGTTGCTGCACTGTCAAATAAAACATGCAAGTCCTGAATATTTTATGGACAAAGCTGTGATCTGCAGTCACATGCTAAAGATTAAGAATGAGTTCAGCTGCATGCTGGAGAAAAGCCCTGGTTTTTAAAAAAAACAAAACTATCTGCACTTATTTCTTCCTTTCAGTACATTACCACACTCTACCAGCAAAAATCTATCCTTCATACTCGGTGTAAGAATTCACCGTCAAACTGTCTGTGTTAGAATATTGTGTTCAGCAGTTAACTGTTCTGCAATCTTCACTTCCTGCTTTTAGCTGAGTTGTTTCCTGTCCTTTGACGGAGCAGAAGCTGACTGACCTAATGTTCGTCATCCAGCTGAAAAAAAGATTTGGTGAAGTTTTAAGGCAGTCATGTCTGGCAAACATGAAGCGAAATGCGCTGGTATGTAGGTATGCAGTAGTCATAAAAGTCTCATTGGTTTATAAATACTGAATTACAATGAATCAAAAATATTGCAGTGGCTTACTTCTGCCTCCGTTTGAGTTCCCCTTTTTTTGCTCTTGACTACACTGAGTCAAACAATAAATATTTTTAGAGTTACTCAGTCTTTGCAAAACGCATGTGAATATTTAAATTGGATGTT
Source organism: Girardinus metallicus (assembly GCA_903067095.1). Classification (NCBI taxonomy): domain Eukaryota; kingdom Metazoa; phylum Chordata; class Actinopteri; order Cyprinodontiformes; family Poeciliidae; genus Girardinus; species Girardinus metallicus. The sequence continues at coordinate 7,486 of CAEGAE010068536.1, read as the reverse complement.
TTAAAATCTTAAGTTGAATTCTGGGATTTATGTTCATATTAACTGACTGAATACACGAAATATATCAGAAGGCCTTGTTGCCAAACGTTTACGGGATTTAATTATACACCTTTTTGTTTATGTGTGTTTATGCATTAAAGTGCATTATTGGATGCACTTTAACAACCAATAATGCACAGAAATGTCCAATAATATTCATATAGTTGGCTGTAAGAAAATTTGGTTGTGTCTCTAAAAACCTCTACCAACAGGAAGTCGTTTATGGTTATTTTGGCTTGATCAGTGCTCAGCTGGTTTAGATGAGGGTCTTCTTTAGAAAATAAAAAAAACATTTTATCATTACGTTTTTGCATAATTCATCAAAAAAAAAAAAAAAAATAGTCACCTGTGTTACTAGGCCACAGTTTGATCAGCTTCTAGGCAGACTGGCTGCACTTTAGTCTATTCCATTTAAAAATAAAAGAAAGGACTGAGCTGTTTGCTTAATGTTGCACATTTTGTATTTTTTACATGTCTGTCTTGAGACTTCTTATTTGTATGTCATAGACTGAAGACCTGTTATTGGACAGGTGTTTTATTATGACTTGCTAGAACCAGGTGCATTAATGTGTTGCATTTCATTCTCTGATTCTGTGCATGTCCTACAGATAACCAGCTGGATTAGTGCGCTGCAGCTTTTGATTAGTAGGTCTGTTTACATTGATCAGGTTGGCCTTTGTCAAGTACCTAAAATGGTCTCATAATCATGTTCAATACATATATTTTGCATTATATGGATTAAAGAAAATGACTTGTATATTAGTATTTGTAGATTACAAATAATTTTAACTTTAAGTAATTCAGAATTGATTACTTGTGCCTCTTGTTTTAGTCCATGGTGTATGCAGTAGCATCTCAAGAAACTTAATAGTATGGTCTGAGTGTAGTCTGTGGGAGAAAAACCAAGGGCACAATTTCAAATAAGCCATGAAGTGTTCTCCTTTAGCACTTGTTTATACTAAACAAGGTAAAATGAATAACTCTCAAACTGGGTAATGAGTCTAATGGTGGTGTTTTGCATCAACAACTTCAGTTTTAAGGTTTTTGAAGCTGACAACAAAGCTTTAGTGCAGAAGTATAAGGGTGATTTCTATTTATGGTGGATTTCGATTTTGATTGTATTCGGAGATTGTGATTGTTTAGTAGAAACTCGATAAACTTAAATGCTTTTCTCTTTTCTTTTACAGCTCTCAGTAGTGAGGTGTCGTCTTCCTCCAGGAAAGCTACCTGCATGACCTGAGCCCACCTGCGTTTACCTCAGCATCACTGTCCTGCAAAAAAACTTAAGCCTTTACTCATTCATCTTCTCCACCCCCTCCCACACACAGCCTTTTTTTTTTTTTTTTCTTGTAATTTCCAACGCTGCAATATGGCAGGGCGAGGTGGACCAGCACGGACCAACGGCACCGCTGCTAGCAACAAGATCTGTCAGTTCAAACTAGTGCTACTGGGAGAATCAGCAGTAGGAAAGTCCAGCCTGGTGCTGCGCTTCGTCAAGGGCCAGTTTCACGAGTATCAAGAAAGCACCATCGGAGGTAGGGACTCCGGGATTTCTGCATGTCATGACAGGCACTTCTGTAAAGCACTGTAATGGTAATCTGTAATATCAGTGAGTTCTGATGTGATAATTTATAGATACATGGCATATTCCAAATACAAATCAACATAAAAAGGCCTTCAGATTTCAGAACTTCGCACTTTTATCCTTTCGATTACAAAACGCCGAATAAAATCTGACTAAAACTAGATTAGCTAGAGTAGCTTAGATTTCTAAGATAATCAATAAATGAAAGTTAATAAATTAAACTATATGCCTATTAAAACTATTCACAACTGCATATGGAAAAAAAAAACATTGAAATCCTTGTTTTTCTTTCTCAATTTCAGTCTGTTTTTTGTGCTGCATTCTTCCACTGGTATACAGAAGTCATTTAAAAATAATTTGGGCTATCTAAAAAGGTACAAAAAGCTGATAGATTTTTAATTAAATATTTCTGCACATGAAGTTATGTGGTACTAGTCAAACATCCATGTGGGTGTTTAGGTTCTGAATTGATTGTGCACTCTTGATTTAAAACATCAGACTTCAGCCCTGAAGCAGAAGACTTGTCCATGCCAGTAGAAGTGATCTGACTTCTGGCAGGCCTTACTCATATCTGTTGTCAGTTTAGTCAGGAAAAGGACCGGTAAATCTAGTTCTTCCAAGACCAAAGGATGACTTCAACTGGCTTTGGGCTCTTCACACAAAGTAGGCAGACATTTTTACCAAAACTGGTCAAATTGCAGAAAGTGATAGATGTCTCTTGACTGTTTAAATGGACCTAGATTGTAGCATCAAATCAAAATGAGGGCAACTATCAGTTAAATGGAGCTTTGAATTAAAGGAGGAATGTTATGAGTTGAATTGCTAAATAGAAATATGTTAATCCATCTGAAACTGGATTAACTACTGGAAACTTTCCACCATTCTTTCTTTTATTCCACAGGTTTTTGTGGGTTTTCGACATGTTTGCCTATTTCAGAAGATGCAAACACTTCACTGGGTAGCAGTTTTAGAAATGTGTTTTTTTTTATATATATATATAAATATATAAATGTTCAGTATCTTCAGGGCAGTCAAGTGAAAATTTAAGATTGTACATATATGAAATAAGTCATTTCATAGTCACTTTTTCCCTAACTGTCTTCCCTGCTGTATCTGGTTACTGATGAGTCAACTTGCATAACAATGTAGGAACAGGATAGTCGCCAAAGAATGGGTGAAAATAAAACGAGTCAGCACTTTTTTTTTCTTTCTTTTTTTTTGCTTTCTATTGAACTTGTGGTCAGCGGCATGCCTGGTCAAAGATTACAAAGCTTTAAAATGTGTACTATGCAAGAAGGAGCTAAGCTTTAGGTGTCATGTGAGAGATGGCTGATAGTGTGAGTGTGCATTTCATAAACTAACATGTCCTCCTGGTAAAGTGAGATGCTTTCTTTTATGTTTTCTTTTTTTTTTATTTCTTACTCTGGTTTGTAGTGTCTTCAGCAGATTATGAATGTGAATCATTAATTTCATATTATTAATGTGTTCTAATTTAGTGACTTATGTTTTTTTTCTTTATCATTACACCAAGACTTACTCTGAAGAGAAGTCAAATATTCTCTCTTTTTTCTAATCCGTTTAAAATATTATTTCTAATTATCTTTTTAGCTGCCTTCCTCACACAGACGGTATGTTTGGATGATACAACAGTCAAGTTTGAGATCTGGGATACTGCAGGACAGGAACGGTATCACAGCTTGGCGCCTATGTACTACAGAGGAGCCCAGGCTGCCATTGTGGTCTTCGACATCACCAACACGGTGAGTAACAACCAAAATGCTCTGGTCGTCTATTCGCGTAATCAAGTCGGATTTAAGTGTAGTAGCACAATATTTTGCACCTTTCTGTTGTAAAGGATACATTTACACGTGCAAAGAATTGGGTGAAGGAACTGCAGCGACAAGCCAGCCCCAACATTGTTATTGCACTGGCAGGAAACAAAGCCGACTTGGCCAGCAAGAGAACCGTAGATTTCCAGGTAAAGGGAATAAATATAGAATCTACTACAGATTAATTTTCAAGGTCAAAATGCCCTGAGATGTTTCCTTTGGTCCTGTAGGAAGCTCAAGCATATGCAGACGACAACAGTTTGCTCTTCATGGAAACTTCAGCCAAGACCGCAATGAATGTTAATGAGATTTTTATGGCTATAGGTGAGTGTTTCTAAGAAGTCCAACTATTAATTCATTAATCATTTAGACAGGCTGAGAATAAATTGGTACCTGCTAGTAACACTATAAATGTACTTAAATAAATTTTGCTTTTGACTGAAAAAAAATTAGAGCCTTCTATCGTAGATATTTCAGTGTAAAAGTTTTGTTTCTTCTTTCCATATATATTTAATATTAGTTTTAATGTGATTCTACTTAAAATTTTGGTCATTTGTCTCCATTTTTTAGGTTCATTGGCAACAATGGTAGAATCCATTGTTGCAATACTTTAAGCCAGAGATTGACCAATTATCTTTATTCTCTGCAACAGCCAAGAAGCTTCCGAAGAACGAGCCTCAGGGCGGAGCAGGACCAGGTGGACGGGCCAGAGGTGGCGTGGACCTGCAGGAAACTGCTCCACAGGGCAGAAGTGGCCAGTGCTGTGGGGGTGGAAACTAACTAACTCAATGAATCAGCTGATCCAGCCGATCAACACCAGATATTAGCCAGCTGTAAAACGACGCCCCGTTGGTCCAACCAAACCACCAAAAGACCAACTTATCCTCTCAGCACCAACTAACTGTTTGACAAAATGAGCATACTGGCCAGTAGATTGCCAGATCCCACTGATGGTTCCAGCTTGATGAACCTGCCAAAAATACCAAGAAATCAACCTACAGGCTTATTCACAGAATCGTGTTTTTCACCCTTGGACTCGCCATTCCATGACCTTTCTTTTGATGATGGACACATGACGTCACCTTGGTGGGGAAAAAAACAAATCCCATTCATGGAAGGAAAACAACAGAAGTCATTAACAATTGCTCCTAAGAGAGGCATCTTGTCCACTGTTCTGTGCTTGTATAGAGGAAGTCTAATTAATGGAAAAGGAAAATGTGTAGGTTTGATAACCCCGTCGTTGCACAACTTGGACTCACTGTACAAATGCACCATAAATGTTTCCATCATGGTCTTTTGTTAAAAGCAAGGTGCATGTAGAGTCTTAAGGAATTGGATCAGGAGGTTTTCACCAAGAAAGAACAAATGGGCAGATTTCTTATAGAGCTGAGCTGTGTAGATTGAATGATTATCTCTATTATTACAGTTTTTCTTTTGGCACAGACTGGTCAGTATGATTTTGAAACCTATCTTAAGGTTTTACAATCATTTATCTATGTTATCCAAACATATACAGTAAACACAACTTTATTAACAATTTCACCCATATGTAATTTTAGCATTAATGTAATGTTTTTGAATTATCAGTGTAAAATGGGAGATGTGTAAAGATTCATTTTTTTTTCTTTTCTTGACCAAAATCACAACTGCATTTAAAAACATATTTCTGTATTTGTAACAGACTTTTGAAGTTTGTAATCAATCTGTAGTTACTGTCAAAAAAAACAAATCTTCCCAATCTGTTTGTATTCTGTCAAATTTAATTATTTTTCATGTCTTAATTTCTTTTTCCTCTGGAGATTCATGGTATTAAATGCACTGGTTCTGTCTCATCAGCTTTGTGAATTGAGATGTTATCCTCTGCTTCTTTCATTTCAAGGAGGGCTTGAGTTTGAGTAATCTTGTCATCCTGCTGTGACATCACCATCTTGCACAGAAGAACTTGCACCAGAACAGCGCTCACTGCTGTGAAGTGGGTAACGGGTAGAGAGGATGTGTAGAGAAGGAGGAAAGAAAATGTAATTTTACAAATAAAAGAGCCGACGGTATCTTCTTTTTGAGTGATTTTATTTTTTTCATATTAAGTGTTAACTTGCTTTTCAAAGAATAAATCCTCTTTTGATGGTAGATTTATTTAAGCTATGGAGTAAACGCTCTAAATTTAGCATTAAAAATGTCAACATGACATTAAAACCTCACCTTTATAGCTATAGGATTTGCATAGGTGTAAAGATGTTGGAATAACCAGTTGGCGCTGGTTGTTTTAGTGACATTCCGCGATGCCCCGCCCTCACTTTTTGCAACATACTTCTGGTCATGTGGCTGGAAAAAAAAAGGCCACCGACTTCCCTAGCAAAGATTGTTTCAGGGGGGGAAAAAAGTCAGGCTAAGAAAGCAGCTAGTATTGTCCTAATACTCCAGCGCTGTGTGGTGAAATGCAGAACAGTTAAAACGTAGGCTACTTTTCGCATTAGATACTTCGAAAAATGCTACATTTTGCATATGTATGCTCTGTTTTTGCTAATTAAAATATCAAACTTTAAAGAAACAGGATTGACTTAAGTTTGCAGTAGTTTGAAAATGTTGCTTTCCTGTTTTAAATAAAAGCCATCCGATCATGTTATTTTTGTAAGTTTAAGACTTTTTTTTTTTTTTTTTTTTTTTAACTGAACACCTGCCCATGTCCACATTCAAAACGGAAATTGTGTTGCAGTTTCCCTCTTTTCCCACTAGGGGTCGGTAAGGACTTAAAGACCTGCAAGTTGATGCAAATGATGATATCAGTTTAGAGGATATATATATTTTAAAAATAAAATTTGACTTTTTTTTTAATTATGCGTGAGATTCCGTTATTATATGAATATAACACAATCTTCAGGTAAACATTACTTTTAGGTGTGTATATCGAAAACTCATTTTTCTGACTGCACCTAAAGGCAGCGTATGAGCTAATCGGTAGCGGAGGGAGTCTGTACCCGCAGCGTGGATATGTCGGACCCGGCTACACAGGCCTTACAGCCCCGGCTTCTCCAAGCCCAGTCGAGTGGCTCAGCGGGGTCCGGTGCTGCAGCAGCGGGCTCCGGTACAGGGAACAGCGACCCGGTTAGACCAGGACTTAGCCAGCAACAGCGTGCGAGCCAGAAGAAAGCCCAAGTCCGAGCTTTTCCACGGGCGAAAAAGCTTGAAAAACTTGGCGTATTCTCCGCGTGCAAGGTAGCTAACATGGCTAGCCAAAGTTTACAACAACAAAGCAATGATGTGATTGTATCATATGTAATATACCCTTTATAATATCGAACTATTAACACAGTTTATCGGCGTAGCTGTACGTCGTTGTAGCTAGCTACTCTGGCAGAGAAATGGGCATTTAAAATAAACGCAAACCTGTGGAAGGATATTTCTCCTCGACTTGCTTAATTGATATCAGTTATTGACTTCCAGAAACGTGAATTGGTGTGCAATTTAAGTCGCCCGTGTGGTTTGTTTTGTTTTTATTCTCAGGCCAGTGACACATGTAAGTGCAATGGATGGAAAAACCCGAACCCCCCTTCCGCTACACGGATTGATCTGCAGCAGCAAGCAGCCAGCCTGAGCGAGCCCTGCCGCAGCTGTGGACATGCACTGGGTACAAACTAACCAGACCCCTTCTCCGATAACATGCAGAGCGCTGTCCATTTAAATACCAGTAACATTTCTGAAATTATAATTGGTCAATCTGCAATGTGGATTTGGTTATTTTTTTTCTTACCAAGCCATACACAAATGATATTTCTATTTTTGCAAAGATTAAGTGGGATCCACACAGTTTAAATCGCCCCAATGTATTCATAGATTATCCCAAATTACTGCTGTAGTTTCATGGACTTGGGGAAAAAAAACACAACAAACAAAAACATATTCAAACACAACAAACAGAAACATATTCTTACAGTCTACATATAGACAGTGTTTTTGGATGATTGTATTTTTTTTATTTTATTTTGCCTCTTATAACCTAAATGTCTCATATGGATACACATCTTATATATATATA
>CAEGAE010068534.1:0-35107 GCA_903067095.1 Girardinus metallicus | reverse complement strand
GCCGCTGCGATTTCCTCCTCATCAGTGAAAGAAAGTGCTGGCAAATTAAGTAAGGATGATGAAAAGGACCGGAGGAGAAAAGTTTTTCTTAGAGTACTTGAAATACAGCCAATAAAACAGGAAGTACCCCAGCCCTATCAGATGCAGCTTCCGGTTGTCGTGAAAAAGGTATATATTGGACATCTTTCCACACTGATCAGACCGTCCATGATTTCTTTATTGTTTTTGTGTTTTTTTTTTTTGTCACTTTGTTGGTGCCAATTAAATTTTTTATGATATTTGTGCTAACGTATGATGTGAAACGTGACTTTTTCTTAGTTGCCGTATCGGTCACAGACTTCACATCTTCACATCAAGTAAGGCTGAGGCAGGAGTCGCTTAGACCAAATGTTTTGGGTCAATTTTGAGGGAAATTTGCAGTAAAAGTCCAAAAAAATAAGGGAAAAATGTGGGGTTCTGTTGATTCTGTGTGAATTTTACGGATTTGTGAAAAACTGGAGGGTCTTATTGATGTAATTTTAGCGAGAGGGCCACATTAAAACCTACGGCGGGCCAGGTTTGGCACCCGGGCCTTGAGTTTGACACATGGGATTTAGAGCAAAGGTACCTGATGTGAATTCATGTTTGCCTTTTCAACCCAAGCGGCTCGACGTTTTAAAAACCTCCACTCTGAGTATGGAGAATACTTACCTCAGTGACCTCGCGAATCGCTGCTTGTATTTGTTCTGTATTAATCGTTGCTGCTTTGGAAGTGGTGGTGGAAATAAAAACAATATCTCTATCTAAAACAAATATGTAATGCGGCAGAACAGATCCAGAAACCATAATCCAGGTTTACGAAGCCGACAATAACTCAGTAACTCACAGAACAGTCAGGGAGAAGCCGAGGGCGATGGGTGAGGAGGCAGAAAACAGCTCAGGTACACGATCAGGACTGCGGCTGTGGCAAGGATGACGACAGAGTGTGTGGAGAGCAAGAATACATTCCTATATACGCATATGTTTACAGCTGTGGAAAAAAATTAGACCACTTCACTGGACCCCATTAAAATCCTCATAGTTATTCCACCAAATATTGATTTCTGAACTCTTCCCGAGTTAAAACATTAGTATTGTTGTTTCTAAATGAATATGAACTTGTTTTTTTTTTTTTTTTTTTGCATCATTTGACATCTGAAAGCACGGCATCTTTTACGTTATTTTGACCATTTCTCATTTTCTGCTAACAAATACAAAATTTTTGCTTGGAATTTCGGAGACATGTTGTCAGTAGTTCATAGAATAAAAGAACAATGTTCATTTTACTCAAACATAAACCTATAAAGAGTAAGACCAAAGAAACTGATCATTTTAAGTGGTCTCTCAAACTGCATTCCTGGAGGGCAAGAGGAACAACATCTAGATGAGCGCCTTGTCCTACACAATGGAGCTCAATGGCTAAATTGCCTCGCTAGCTTGCAGCCTAGCTAAGCTAATGAGCTAATATTGGTGTACTGAAGCAGAGGGACATCTAACCGTAGATGGTGCAGGACACCGGTCCTTGACGACTGGAGTTTGAGACCGCCAAGCAGAAGGAGCAGGCAGGAAGAGTGGAGCGTGTTCATCAGCTTAAAGCGACCGCTGAGGTCATCAGGGTACGCTTGACACGTCCACCAGAGATCGAGGAAGACCACGTGGAAAGCAGCAGCAGCTGACTGCCTTTCATTAATCCTCGCGATGTGCCAAGGCGTTGCTACGTTTGACGGCGGCAGAGCGAGTTTGCGTCGAGGCATAATTAGACCTAAGCTACCGAATTAGACTGAAGCCTTAAAACTTCTTAGTTTCTTCTGTTTTGATCCGGAAATATTTGTGAAGCCTTGTCTCTTCGCCGGCGTAAAAAACCCAGCCTAGCGTGAATACTGTCTCATTAGGTGGGGGAGGGGGATACTGGACTTGGCTTGCTGAAAGGCTTGTAAGGGTGTATGTACTCGTTTACGGCAATGAAAGCTACAGAAACCAAGGAAGGCCAATTAACTTCATCAAAGCAGATGTATAGCATCAAGCCTGCTCTATGGTGTGCCTGCCTTTCTTTTTAAATTGGCTCTTGTTAGGGAGTATTGGTAAGTAACGACGTCCATGCGGCTAATTTTGAACAACTTGCATCACTTTTTCCCCTTGCTCTCCCAGCTCCCTCCTCTCATTTCTGTCTCAGCTGTTCGGTCCTCCTGTTTGGCCCCAGCGTCGTTGAATTCGGAAATAAGTTTTTTTTTTTTTTTTCTCAACCAGGATTTCTAAAAAGGAACACAATGACCCCCTCTCTATTTTTGCAAAGTGTTAAATATTTCCTCTCCTTTTAGCCTCTTGGTGAAATGAAATTGCCAATGCTAGCTTAATGTCACGAATCATTCGTCTTTAGGGTTTCTTCCCTTACAGTGCACTTTTCTTCCCTCCCTTTGTCCTGTATCAAGTTGTCAGACTTGGCCGTCCACCATGCAAGATGCCTGCCTTTGCTCACCCATCTGTCTCCGTCTCTCTTAATCCCGCCTTTTTTTTTTTTTTTTCTTCTTCTTTCTTCGTTCTAATCAGTTTTTGCTGTTTCAGGGTTTAATCTTCCGCAGCAAAAACGACCAGTTTTTAATCCATTATTTTGGTTTGTATTACAAGAATTTGTTTTACTCTTAATTAAAATCAGCTTCTGGATCACATGACGATATTGTTCATGGAATTTTCTTTGACACCAATAATGTAAGAATAACCGAACTTGACGAAGAGAAAAAAACCCCCCATTTAATTACTCGATTATGTCAAAGTATTCTGAACCTTCATCATGAGTAAATTGAAGTTTGTGCCTCTGCGCCTCAGATTCTATCATGCTCAAGGACTCTTGTGTCAAAGAAGCAGAAATTAACTCCACACATTGCCTCCTCCTGCCCTCTCTGGCTCCATCTCTTCTCTGTACTTCTACATTTTCTGCTCTGCGGTGATTATTCGCCCTTTCTGCGGACTTCTTTTTGTTTTTGCTTTGTTTTGTCACTCTTAAATGCTTAAAAGTTTCTCACTAGATACAAAAACCACCCTAAAGACGAATGATTCGTGACATTAAGCTAGCATTGGCAATTTTGTTTCACAAAGAGGCTAAAAGGAGAGGAAATATTAGATTATGATGATTTTATGGTTTAAGTACAAAAAAAAAAAATTAAAATTAACTACAAACCAATCTGTCGCTGTGGAACAAAGTAGCCCGTGCTCTTAAGTAATCATGGATTAGTTTTGACTAACCACATTTTTTTGGTTTCAACTTAATAGTTCTGTGGTTTGAATTCATATGTCAATGCCAAGCAGACCTGAGGCTGCTTTTAAAAGCAGGAAACGGATTACAGAGAAGGGCATTCTAGGTAAATACAGCCTAAACAAACACGCAAGGATCTTTTGTAAGCAGGAGAAAATGCTCATTGAACAAAAGATAAATACTCCCACCGCTAAAATCGGACACCACTCCAGTTTTGTGTAAAGAAGGAAGTTGCGCTCGTGTTTTCTTCTGAGGTTTTCGTGTTGCTTCTTCCAGTTGTTCTTTGTGCAGCGCCATCACAGGCGAGGGGAGGAACAGGTTTTTCAAAGGTTTTGGTTTGTTTGACACAATACCCTGTGGAAGCGAAGCGCACCAGCTGGCTATGTAACAAATGTAGCAACTTTTGTCCCCAGTTGATCTGCGTCTATTGCAATGAAAAAGTAACAGAGTCTACAGATAGAGCAGATACGAAACAAAGTCAGTGAGATCAATGAGTCTGGAAAGTGTTACAAAGCCAGGCTTGGAGTAGAAGACATTAAGATGTTGTAAAGAAGATGGACTGACTGTGGATGAGGGGAATCTTAACAAATGTGTGAGTTATTATCCAAACAATGGAGGAAAATATGGGGCAGGGCTGAACCCTCCCAGGAGAGGTCAGCCTACGAAACTTACATCATTATGGGAGCCGTGTGTCTGTGTCCAATTACATCTGATGGGAAACTAACAGCCTTTCAGAAAAAGAGCGTTATAACTACAGTCAAACATGATGATTAAGGGAATATGATAGAGGGTGACTTATTGTTATTGATGGAGCCATAAATTCTGCTTTATACCACAAAATGTCCAGCCATCAGTCTGAGACCTTTAGCTCAAGTAGCACCTATGTTACAGAACAGAACCGTGATCTAAAGACACCAGCTAGTCCAACTCTCAGTGGCTAAAAAGAGTAGTTCATATTGACCCGATTAGAGGTTGACTTACATCCAGCTGTGGTGCTGTGGTGAGATCTTAAAGCTACGGTATGTACCTTTTACAAAAATATGTTTTTTAAACATATTTGTTAAAAATTCTCACTGTGTCGTGACAGTATAATTTGAGACAGATAATCTGCTGCTGCCATCTGAATAAATGTAAAAGCAAGAAATCAGAGCTGTCTTAGCGCTTTCAGTCAAGCTCATGTAAGGTGCTGAAACATCTTACCATCTCAGGAAAACCGTTGGCTGTGTTTGACTTTGGTTTGCTGCTACTTTTTGTCAGGTTATCTTTGGTAGAAGCAACTGTTTTATGATCTGAGATATTTAAGCGTGACAGAAAAAGTAAAAAAAAACAAAAAAAAACTATATTAAGGGGACAAAAGCTTTTTCACAGCACTATAGTTGCTGTATCAGTCAAAGGACTCTGCCAAAGATGGTGTTAAACATGAGTAACCTGACACTCCTTTCTTATCTCCCCCTTCTTCTTGAACAATAGCTGGCACAGACAGACAATGTCCAGCTGTCAGCCCCCCTCCCTCTACTCCACCTCCTCTAACATCTGTTGGGTCCAGTCATTGAGCGGGTGGAGGATGAGGTCAAACCAATCTCTATGCAGATTATAATGACTTCCTGTGTGTTCATCCTCCTCTCCTTTCTTCCTCTTCTTCTTCTTTTGACGGAGGGGGCTGATCCCAGCGGGGCTTCTGGGAAGGATGTTTGCGTGCTGAATGGGTCTCCATTACACTAAAACTCTTGTCCAGCTCCATTCCCACCAACTTTCAACTAAGACTGAGCGTACACGCTCACACGCAACACACAGACACACACGTACGTGTGTCGGCGTGTACGTAAGTACACACAAGACCATGAAACCGAATACGGGTACATGCGTGATCAGATGGATGATGGACTCGTTGCTACAAGCCGGGAGCTGCATGGTCATGAGTGACAACATAAAGTAAAAAGATGACGGGCATGGGGTCTCAGTTACAGCCTGATGGTCAACAGAAGTAATTCAAGCTGCTTTGAACACGGATCAACCTTTGGTACCAAAGTGACTGAATTACCACTGGCCTCAGAAACCTCCTGGGGCAAAGACAGGATGTTCGCCTCTAGAACGCGTAATGAGACCCCTGCATCATGTGTGTTTCTAGTTGAAGGTAGGCCCGTCACAATAACACGTTTTGCTGGACGACAAATCGTTCCAGAACTTCCTGTGATAAACGATGAGATTGCTGTTTCGAGAACATTTTCAAATAATGCAATGGTAATAATGGCATAAAAATTCAAGAGCACATTCTCAAAGATCAATCAACTTTAAATTCAAATGAAGGTTTAAACACTGGAACTGGGAGACATTTGGATTATCCAAAATAAATAAAGGAAACAGAAATGACAAATAAAATAAATTGCGAAGTGTCTGTAAACAAAATTATCTTCGATTAAAAAAAAAAAAACAGTTGAGACCAAAACACCAGACTGAAGACTTTTATCAATCAGTTTTTGTTAAAATGAGAGGTAAAAAGAGAAAAATAAGAATTCAAGCGAATGAAAATTGAGTTTCTTTTAATTTATCATGCGATTAATTGCTTTATTGTGACTTATTGTTTGTTGTGACAGGCCCAGTTGAAGGACCTTAAGAATTTGAGCAGATGTCAGGTTTTGTGAGGCCGCCAATTGCCGTAAGGGTAAAAAGTAAACCAAAAGGCATTTGCATTTACCTGGAAAGTCCAGTTTATTTGGAGAGGTGTGAGTTCTCTATTAAACTCTGAAGCGGACAAATTAAAAAGCAAACTGGTCCGTCTCAAAACCTTGGTCTTAAGGCGGACAAGAGACTGCTCCAAAAGCAGGAAGCGGACTATAGCGCAGGGTATTCTGGCTAAATACAAACAAAACGTCCTTCAACTGCGACTCCATTATTGTTCACATTCTGCGAGAAAGGAAGGTGCGCCCATGTCTTCCTTTGAGGTTTTTGTGTTGTCTCCTTCAGTGGTTCTTGGTGCAGCGCCACCACAAGCGAGGGAGGGAACAGACTTTTCAAAGGGTTTGGTTCGTTATGCACAGTGTAGTGTGAAAGCAAACGGCACCAGCTGAAAATGTAACAAATGCTGCCATTTTGGTCCTCAATCGAGCCGAGTCTACCGGACTGTCAGCTGTGAAAACGCGTCTACAGTTGATATCCATGTGTGAATCCAGCAGTGAGTCCAAAAGTTATGGATCTTTTGTGTCTTAATCCAATGAATCAATGAAATATTGCCAGAAGGATTATTCTTACTTGATGTTTGTTGAGCTCTAGCAAAAATACGATCTTATTAAAGAAGCTGTTGATTTAGGCCTGACTGAATATTCTTCAATATAGTTATATTAGATGAAAATTGCACCTTACTTTCCCACTGATAACAAAGATATGAAAGCTGTGGATGAAATTAACTTCTCATTAAAAGCAGCCTTCAGATCAACTGTTCTCATTTCTCAATGAAAATGCTGGTCACAGTTAGGACGCTCCTCAGTCTGAACCTCAAAAACGCACTTCGGGGCAGTTTGCTTATCAACACTTTTTACAGTCTGAACACGAAGTGGATGGGAAATTATTCATGGTTTTCAAAATGTGTTAAAAATCTGTAAATGTGGCGTGTGTGTGTTTTTATTTAGCCATGTGATGCAAAGCTATTTAAAATCAACTTTAGCTGCAATTATAGTAGACAGGCTTTTACTGTAATTTCATGCTTTTCCACACATCTTCAACTGGATTTTTAGACCTGGACTTTGACTACACTCGTGGGTGTCACCATGTTGCTACTAACAACTGTGTTTGTTTTACTTCTAAGCATGTTATGGTTGCCATAGGCACCCTACGCTGCAACCTGGAGGCCATCAGAATTTAGGGTAACACTTTATTTGACGGGGTGTGCGTAAGACTGACTGTTATGACTGTTGTCATGAAGAGTCATTCAGTAAACAATGACACTTTTATTGCAAAGTTTCTTTAAAAATTGCACTGAAACTCAATTAAAAGTGCCAACTTTGCCTTATACATTTACCAAATATAGCAACCTTGGCTCTTTTACTGGACTTTTAATACAACTTTTAGCACAACTTTGCATTAAAAGTGTCATTATTTACCAAATGACACTTCATGACAACAGTCATAAACATTCATAAAGACTCCTTCGTATTCATAACAGATGTTATGTCATACTTATGACAGTGTCATGTCAGTCTTATGAACACTCCTTCAAATAAAGTGTTACCGAATATGAATGTAGACCACATTCCTTTCCTTTTCTACTACTCTACAATTTGCATTATTTGCTCTTCTTTCAACTGCTGACTTGATGTTTTCTTTCTTTTTTTAACATTTGTTTTCTCCTTAGAAGCCACATCTGGTCTGTTGTTCTGTTTAGCTGTGGGGGGTCATTGACTGAGTTAATACTCCCAATAAGAAATAACGTTCTCCCTCTCTTGCCATTAGCATTTTACGTTTAACAAAAAAAAGAAAAAAAGCACTCCTACATCGGATCTTCTGTTTCTTTTAGTGTGTACGCTTTTGGTCTTCTCAAATCAAAATGCAGTTTTCACAACCACGATGAGAGATCCGAAGCTCAGTGTGTATTTTTCTAACCTTACACTGCTTCAGGCTTCTGTAAAACTTTAAATTGGTCCTTAATTATTGTTTTCTCGCAAACCTCCAAGACCTTCACCTATCATCCGCATTTACACTTAGATTAAATTACCCACAGATGGACTCTATTTAGTAATCAGATAAATTGCGAAGGAAACTGGTTGCACTAGATCGCTCTAAGTGGTAAGAGAGCAAAATGAACACCAAAAATAAGTACTCAAAAGTAGATTAAAAGTGTACAACTGCTGTCCGGGTTCTTCAACCAGTTTCTGGGAGAAAACCAGAAACTGGTTGAAGAAAACTCATACTAAGGGTCGGCTAGCGTTTACCGAATGGAACGTGGAAGAAAGTTGTTTGGTCTGATGATACCGAAATGGAGCGTACTGGCTTGTATTAAAGACGCCATGTTTGGCGGACACCAAAAACTGCACGTCACCTAAAACACACCATTCTCATTTTTTGCCCCTCAAAAAAAGTCAAGTTTAGTTGATCACGATTAATTCGTCTACACAATGAAAAGGATACAACATCCAGGAGGGTGAATACTTTTTACTGTAAGAATCATTTTCCTTCAAATGTATAAATAATGTGCTATTTTGTGTTTGTTGTTGTATAAAATCCTTAAAGTACATTGAGGTTTGTTGCTGTTATTAAACAGAAAAGTGGAGCGGTAGAGTTAATATCAAGCAAGGCATTGTGCAAGTCTCTAAGTTTCACAGAGCGTTTATTCTAGCAATAAGAAAGCTAACTTAATTATCAGTTGCTAAAATTGGAAAACAGAGAATTATGCAGCGAGAGAAAGCTCATGAATATGTTCATAACAAAGACAATAATAAAAAAAAACTTGTATAACCAAAGCGTAGCTCCAAAATAAACAGCGAGAGAAAGTCGATCTGTTCCCAAGAACACCGTATCCATGAAAAGCCAAAAAACAACAACCTTACAACACTATACAACTTAGTTTTTGTGCACCCTTAAAGGTCTCTTCGAAATGTTTTATTAACAAGACCCAGCAAGTTCACACATCTAGCTAGCTGTACCTTCGTAATCTCGTCTGATGGCATTCCTTCCCTCAGAGGGGCTGTTTTAGTTGAACCTGTAGTCTAATTAAGAGAGAAACGAGCGTGCCACGGGGTGCTGGCTCAAAAAAACATTATCATCTCTCTTGCAGCTATCCTCACCCGTCTCTTTTCCTCCAGGAGCCTTTTTCCGCTTGCGGTAATGCCCTATCCCCCCCTATCCATTTGTCTGTCTGCCTAATCAGCCGGGGCGTACATGTGGCGATGGCAGCCATCCGCCAAAGCAACACGAGGAAGGGCAAGTCGCTCATTAGCATGAATCTGTCTTCCCCCCCCCCCCATCTCTAGTCATCATTCTTTTTTCTTTTCTTTCTTTTTTGTTTGTTACACTCCTTTATGCCGTTAAAGCCTCTGGATCCCTTTCCTCTTCATTTCAGCCCTTCGTCTGGCTCCATTTCTTTGTCTGGCTGAGAAGCCTCAGAGGAACCTGCCAGTTCTTGAAGCCATTCGGCTGCATCTCACGCGCCTGCCTCCAAGTCCCAGCCCGGTGGGGGTGAGGCGAAGGACATGGTGTTACATTCCAGTTAACAGGCAGCTCTGGCGCTACGCGTCGCCACGGGCCCTTTTTGTGTGCAGTGGGCAAAATGACTGAGCAGCGCTTAAACAATGAATGACTGGTGACGACATGGAAATGATAGCGCTGTGAATACTGGTTAGCCAGGGGTAAATGATGCCGCTGCCTCTTGTCTGCAACAAGTGGCTGCAATAAAGATGTGCTGCTGCTGCTGCTGATGGTCATGGAGAAAGACTGCTAACTGTGTTGAGTCAGGATGTAGAATGCTGTAAAAATAAACCATTTACCCCGTGTAGCCGAATAGCTGTTTGTGTCAACAACTGCCGTCAAGTGTTTGGCTCCTTTACGTTGATATGATATAATTTTAAAGAACTGTTTTGAACCCCTTAGCTCTCATGAGGACACCTGATGGACCCAATGACAAACATTTAAGGGTGACGGTGAAGGGGTCACTTTAGCCACAGTTCAGATCTTTTGCGCATGGCTAGGCTTTGACTTCACAGTTTCAAAACCATTTTTCCCCCCCTGGGATTCAGAGGTGAACCCGCTGGTTTGCTTCGTGTCGTTGTCCTGCTGTACAACTGCTCTTGAGCTTTATGATGTGTTTTAATGCTGTCGTTTCATCAAAAACATACCTGGAGTGCTGCTTTGATCTTTTAATCTCCTGTGGTAAACATACAGCTGTGTAAAGCGCCTGGTTAGACCGAGCGCCATCTTCCATGACGAAGCTCCTCCCTCACGGAGCAGCCTTCCTCCATAACTCCCCCACTTAGCTCCTTCAGACTAGCCAGCAGCAATTAGCAAACACCTGGCGTAACTGCCCATCTGCTGTGCTACTTCTCAGTGAAATGCTGGTGAAGACATTGTTAAAGGGTTATTAGAGGAGCCATGTCGTGATGACTTCCAGACGGTGGGATTTCAGAAATAGCAGGAGTTTTTAAAGAGATGGAGGCCCAATTTCAAGCCGTTAAAATATGAACTCATATTTGACATTGCATTTTTATAACAACTACAGATAATGTAGTTACTTGTTTGTACTATAAAATGATACTGTGTGGCTGGAAAAGACATAACTCTGCCTCTTTAAGGATAATAAGTCACAGCTGGGCATTTTCCTTCAAGATTTTCTGGTCAAGAGCAAGACTCATAATTCCAAAATCTACAAGTATTGGTCACCATGTTTTTTGGCGATAGCAGCTTCTTAACCTGCTACCCTCGTGGATAAGCAGAAGAAAATGGATGGATGGATATTTTATCTAGTCAAACTCCCAGGAAATTTAGAACAAGCAAATAAGCAAAAATTAGTAATGTAATCACAAACCAAAGGTCTGCAACGGCTTCATAAAAATATATGAATGAAATAGATGTGAGTGTTTTAAACCCAACAGTATTCAAACTGGTCAATAAACCGTTCTTTCAAGTTTGTGGGGATTTGTTTTTGGCTTTGGGGGAAAAAAAAAAAAAAAAAAAAGAGCATAAATGTAGAAACAAATAAGCTAAAGCGCATGAGGGTTGTTGATTCTAATGTAGTGTGGCCACGGGTGTGGCTGTCACATAAAGGTTTCAAACTAATGAGGTGAAAAACAAGCAGTTTTGATTAAATTTTCATCATGGTTTGAGAAGAAAAAAAAAAAAAAAAAGCATCTTAAAAGGGCAAATTCTGTCCACAAAGTGACAGCTCATCACAAACGTTTTCTAATAGGACACTCTATGCCTTCTGGACTGTAACCCGAGAAGAGAAAAACAGTGGACTCTTAAAATTTTAGTCAGAATCACTTTAGTCTGAGACGATCATTTCCATCTGCAGTAATTTATACTTGGCAATACGCCTGTTTTCTAAGAGAGCAGCAGTAGGGAGCCCCCCCTTTATATCACTAAGTAGAACAAGCATCTGTAACAACACACATGGTGTTGATTAAGTCAGGAACTGCATGAAACTGAGGTTCTCGGGTGGAGGTGGGTTGGAAAAAAAATTGCTTGCAGAACACCAATAAGGCTGGCAAGGGTAAAGCAGCTGAAGTGGAGTGTTGAGTACAAAACTGTCCTAAAGGGGGCGTGCTGAGAGTTAGAACTGACCCTGGGTGGAAAACCATCATGAGCTGTTTTAATTAGCAGCAAAGTTTTGTTTTGTTCAACGGCTGAACTAATGCGACGGGCGCTTTCAGTCAGGACTATATTTAGTGTAGCTTTTCAGGGTCTTTAAAGCCGTCTTCAACTATTACATGGATGTTGTAGTGAAAAGCAAAGTAACCCGACACCACAGCACCTTGCAAAAGTATTCAGACCTCTTGAACTTTCTCACGCTTTGTCAGATTACAACCACAGACTTTAATGTCGGAATTTATGTGGCAAAATTCATCGAATGATTAGAGTACCTTGAATATTAAATTGATCTGCCTTGAAGCTTCGTTAAATTATATTTTATTATTTACCGCACCGTGTTCTGGCCAGATGAGTATTTGTGCTGTCCAACGCTCTCACTTCCACATTTGAGCTGCTGATGAATCCTAAGCGCTATTTGCCCCTGACAGAACAGTTTTTATGTTCTGTCAGGGGCATCCAGGGGGATTTCATTGATTGATGAAAGTGTTCGGGTTATCATTCATTTTTGGCATCCTTATTTGCATAGAACACCACAGATTTTCTCCCGAAATGTCTGCCCAGTGACTGGTTCAGAGCGAATGGTTTCGAAGTGCGCGGCGGATGTATTTATACAAGTGGAGCAGAGACGCATGCAGGTGTAGACAGAACACAGCTTTACAGACAAGGTAGAAAATAAATGTCCTACCATCCCGATTGCTACAAATGGGTTACGGAGTGCACCATAGTGTGGGAGATGTTTATTAGTGTGTGACAAAAAAAACAAAAAAAACAATCACGTCACTCACATGGGCATAAAAGCTACACATGGCTGTGCAAAGTGAGGATTCAACTATTAAAATGACTGAAGATTAATGTGTAAACTAAAAACTGGTGCATACGCATTTATTTTATACGTGTGTTTATTATTTTTTATTTTTATGATTACATTGAATATAATTTCAGATTTTTGTGTAATTTTTGTCCAGGTAGACCTAAAAAAAAAAGAGCTACTTTTGTTAATTTTCTAAGCTACACTAAGGGATGCACATATTTGAAAATTTGACACAAATACTGTTATCAGTATTTACCAATATGTTGCTTTAGCAAATGTTTGTATTTGGTGACTTGTTTAATTGTCTGAATAATCAATTACTCAAAAGGCACAATGTTCTTGTACAAGTAAAAATCTGAGAAGTCCAAAATGCATACTGATCACCCGTTTTACTTTGATACACCAAAACATTTAAAAGTCACTTAATACATAAAAGCAATCTAACTCTGTGTAACTTACCCTCAGGTTTGTTCACTTCAGACAACATTCTTGACATTAACTCACTTTTATACGCTGTTTAATATCAGCTCGCCATCACAATGGAAGTATATTTAGTCCCTGAGGCTCTGCAGTAGAACTTAATGCTTGTGCACCACTCACTGGTATCGTTGTTTCTGTATTGACCCTCCAGCTCTACTTGATTGTCTCATAATATAGAGTGAAATCCTTCCCGAGGGGTATGTATGTATATATATATATATATATATATATATATGTAGTCTGAATATTTTTGCACTTCCATATAACACACCGTCACTTGTGGAAGGCAGTTCTCTGTCTCAACGTTGTGTTTTGATTCCCTAAACCCAGACTTTTGATAATCCAGTCAGTGTGTTGTTAATTTATACATCTGCAAATCTAGTTTTGACAACCTTCTGGCAGCAAAAACCTTGTTTAACCCCTTTTATTAACCATGTTCACGTAGAAATTCCCATATCCTGGCAGCAATTAGTCACATCCTGCAACGGATATAACAAGACGTCTTGGAGACGGAGCACGGACAAAGTCAATTTTGAGTTTCATTTAGAAAAATATGTGTAACTGGAGTGTCTTTTTTTGTCTACTTAACTTCTTAAGTTAATCAGATTGTCTAGGAATTTATAATCTGTAAAGTATGGCAAACAGAAGCTGATTGTATCTTTACTGAACATGTTTGTGAGTGGGAATAAGAAAGAAATAGAGGTAATGTCTTGACCGAGTTTGAAAAGGTTCAATGGTTAGACGATGGGGTCAGACAATCTGCAAAGCTGCAGCTCATGTTTAGTGCTCCAGGTTTGTAGTGGTCAGCATCTGTCATGGTGGTCAGTGAAGGGACCAGCTGTTAATTGCTGACAAGATCAAGAAAATTGAAAAGAAAAATAAATTTGCTTAACATAAACACGCCGATTTAGAAAGAAAATTCATATTTTTTGATAAAAATATTTTTACACTTGGATGAGATGGGGTTTTCAGCCATATTGAAACAGATGTATTTGGCAAAACTGCAATGGAAACATCTTTTTCACGTCACCAGATGTTACTACTGGCGGATGATTGTTTATTAGGCCCTGTATGTCTTACTTTTACTCTATCATTTATATAGATTTAATCCTGAGCCAACTGACATAAAATGACATGATGAACTCTGGCAATACTGGCTGAACCATGTGGGCGTGGCCGAATGGCACATTTCAATCCCTCGCCATAAGCATACGGTCACCTCTAAATCACACATGCACCTTCCGATTGGCACCAAACTGGATATGTATGACATTTGTTCACCTCTAAAGAGCCTGATTGTAATTTGACTCCACTGCGCCCCCTATGTTAAGCCATCAGCTATATCTCCCCGCTACGTCAGCCGATCTGCACCAGATTTTTTGTGCGTCGTCGGGGAGCACTGCCGAACGCATCGATGTGTATCGCCTGGTGAACAGGCGCGGGAACTGCGCGAGAGCGTCTGCGGTGGCGAGCGGGCGGCGGTGCTGGAATCCCCGCGGTCGCCAATAGCTGCGAGGGCTGCCCGATGCTGCTTGCAGCTTTAATTTTTTTTTGTTTTTTTTAAGGACAATGCACAGCTGGCTCCACTAGACCTCTCACAGCATCACTTAGTTCATAGAAAGTTGTATGTCACTAGGAAACTTTGAATCCATAACTCTTCTTTAAAATGGCTGACTACAATTTCCCAAAAACGCCGCATTCGTATCCGCTACCAAGTAGGCGTGGCCTGTCGTTCCAATGCTTGAATAAAACGCAGTCGTCTCCTCTGATTGGCTGATAGGTGACGAGTGCTAGGGCAATGGCTGAATTATGAACATATCTCATGTAACCGTTTACATCCGTTGCTGCCGTGATTTTTAATGACTTATGTGAACAAACTTATTCACTTGTCGTTGATTTTCATTCTGATGAGCAATTTTGTTGACGTCATAATTCATTTTATTTATGGTCTAGGTTGTGTGTGATTCTTATTCATGTTTTTTATTTCTTGATTCGGTTTGTCGTGTTTTATTTTGGACATTTAAAACATCTTCCAACATCAGTTTTAAGTTTTCTTTACAGTATTAAAATTGATCGGTATTCAAACAAGCCAACTTGCATTTATATGCCATCATCTATACACTGTTTGAAAATGGTCTCAAAAACATGTTGCAATAATTGCTGGGACAATTTGTCGTCCAGCAGAATTGTGACTGGCCAGCAAATGGCACAAACCACTCATTTGAAAATAAAAAGCAAACTGTGACATTTTGTTTTGTAGAAGGTAAAACAATACTTTGTGAGTTTGATTCTCAGTTTTAGTTGTTTAAAATCAATTCCATTCTAATGTTTGTCACTGGCAGCTGTTCCGTTGCTCTACACTACTACGGACCTCCATGTTTGCTCGCATCCTTCGTGACTCCATCACCGTTACCGACAGCAGCAAGGATAATCAGATTGTAGAGCTTGATGCTGTTTTGCCCTTAGAAAAAAAAAGAAGAGAACTTCTTGTGTGTTTTAAAGAGAAAGCATCCATTAAGTGCCTTGTTAGTGTTCCGCTTTTTTGGGATCAATCCCAGTTTCCTGGAGGAACACGGCTCTGTGTGAAGTCTGTGTGAATGTGCTTGAGACCCAGCTAAGGTGTGTCATGTGATATCTGCCAGATGTTGGTCGAGTTTGGGAGTGTTAAAGTGTCCGGTCACAGTGTGCAGGCAATGCGGACAAGGCTTCCAGTTGTTTATCCCAGAGGCGAAAAAAATAAGGGACCGGTTGAAGGGTGGGGGGCGGAGGACTTAGAAGTGTTGAGGGTGGATAAGCAGCTGTTTTCTTAATTCCTTGCTGAGAAAGGGACTTTGCTTCTCTCCAAAGCTTCTCCTGGCTGCCCCTTCGGCCGGCTACGAGTTTGTAAAATCGCGAGAGAAGGGGAGAGAGATTATAGCAAAGAAAAAAAAAAAAAGGGGTTTGACAAGAAGAGAGGACGGGAAATGAGTAGATGGCAAGAGGAGACAAACAGAGAGGAGAGGAGGACAACAGGTGAAGTGTGGATGGGCCCACACTGCTGCCTGTACACCCTGTTAGAGTGTAAAGAGGGATTAGGGAAGGCAAAGAACTAGGTTGGAGGATGAGTGTTGAATTAGAACAGGACCCCTGAGAAGCAAAGAGAGACCGGAGGAGGGGGGAGAGGAGAGGAAGACAGGGAGGGATGGAGCAGGACAGAAATAGAGGACAGGAAAAGACACAACTCAGTCTGACGGAAGGAAGAGGAAAGACAAAAATAGAGAGGAGGAGGGGGGAGCGGGAGGCTGGAAAGACGGGTGGAGGGGAAAAAAGCCGAGTGATGAATAGACTCTCTGACTGCCACCAGCTTCAAGCGCCGGTTCCACCTGGCACCACGCGGTTCGTGTTTGCTAACAACGCCGACGATTCCCGGCTCTCCTTTCTGCACCTGGACTAGCTGTTTCAAAAAAACAAAACAAAAACAAACAAAAAAAAAAAACTCTTTTTGCCAGATTTATAACACGACACGGAATTCTGGTCCAGATAGCAAAACTGGTGTAGCTGCTCAGTTTTTCCTCCCACTAAATTAAACTGGCAGAAGTTTGAAAGCTTCCAGTTTGTTGTACAGATTTCTGTCCTCTCGCTGCGCTCGGAGCCGCTTCACACCGAGCGACCGATGCCAGCTGCGTTCGTGGAACAGGAGCTTGGAGTAAAATCACAGTCAGAATGGTTCCAGTTCAAAATCTGGGTGTCATTTCAGTCCAAACGAGGTAAAATGTTTTGCGTAATTGGCCAGCAGACAAGTTTAAAAATGATTTATTCTATCGCTCGAATGCAACCATGGCAATTGCAACACTCAATTCGTTTTCAACGTTTTCCTGAACCAAATTAGTGTTTGCCTTCCTGGAAAGTTTCTTCTAAACATTACATTGTCTCTGTACAAAAAATAAACAACAATAATCATAATAACAAATCAGACAATGTACTATATGTAAAGATGAAACTGTGAAACATACCAAGAACAGAGAAGGTTTGTCACAGGAAAGAGCCAAGATGAAAATATAATTCTTTTATAATTGATTATTGGTGATCTAAAGGAAAAAAAATATATAACCTGATACGGCCTCATGTTTATTAGCAAAAATGGATTAGAGTAGGGATCAGTAATTAGCTCTGAAATTTCTGTTTAACTTGTTAAAAGTTCTTGAAAGATAATTGTGCACCAAGTTAATTGCAAATTTATGTTTTCGCCTTCAGTTTTCACACTTTAGCTTTTTAAGGTTGGACTTCAAACTTGTTGAATCTGTTCTGGTTAATCTTCTCATTTCCTCGAAGTTCACTCAGCTTTGCTCTTGATTGGTTACCTTTGTGACATGATGCAACCAGGAAGTACGTGGCAAAAAACTGTAAACTTAAAAAAAAAAAAAAAAGAGTAAAAAAGCTTTTTGTTAAAGTTGTCAGCCTCCATCCTGGTCTTCTAACAGAGATCTCACTGCCGTCTCTGAAACCCACATCACACCAGTAAGTCCAGTGGATCTACCAATGGTACTCTAATATTTTGGGTAATTCTTATTTATTTATTTTTGCGTAGATTAAGCTGCTTTAAATGCCGAGTTTGAAATGCGCTTCCCATAAATTATAAGTACAATAACTACCTTCAAACAAGCACCAAACTTGGCTCAAATGAGACGTTACTATTTTGAAAAGGCATGCGGGCCATTTGAAGTTTAAAATGGATTGGCATTTCCAAGATGGCTGCAATGCAGCTGTGTAAATGGGATATTTTTCCACAGAATCTTACTGAACTAAGTGATCCTGAGCATTTTGATGACAATGGCGCCATCCATTATTTGAATAAGCAAGACTGTTCAAAACAAGAAGGCATTATGTGGCGCCCAAAAATAGATTGCCACCATTTTAATTACCAGAATTATCCGTGTTCCCTTTTAACTAATAAACGACGTTTATTGAATTCAGCCGCTCCACCTTTTGTTGAGTTGAGCTTCTGACTGCAGAGCACGTCGTTAATTAGTGACAGTCTTTCTCACTCCAATCACTTTGGGGATTTGTTAATGACTTTTTTGTTTTGCAGAATGGATTTGTTTGCACATTTTGTCAAGAGTTTACACGTAGCGCTCAAAGCAGGAGCTGTTTCACTGTAAGACGTGTGCTAAAAGGTCAGAGGTCAGCAAGTCTCCGGGTCTGCTGAGAGTCATGGAGAGAGGAGCAAATATGCCAAACACAAAGGTTATTAGGTGGTGCACAAGCAGTGAGAATTTGTTGCTGCTGATGTTTCTCTCTGTGTGTTTGTGTGTGTGCGCAGAAACACTTAACGGCGAACAGGACTTGGCAAGAAAAAAAAAAAAAAAGGCTAAAGCTCTATCTGCTTTTAAAGCCATTAAACGTTGCAGACAAGGTCAAACTGAGATGGTTTGTTGCTGAGCAAAGTGCAGAAGGAGCAACATGATTCTGAGCGCGGGTGAAGGAACGTCACTTTGATGCCCCCCCCATCGAGAGAAGACCATTTATCGTCGGCCGTCAGCTTTTCTCTCGCGTGCGGTTGACGCGATCTTAAAAAAAACAAAAAAACAACAATGTCCCAAAATAAAACGTGTGCACAGCCGAGTAGAAATTGTAAATCAGCGGGGGATGTCCGGCAGAATTCAAAAGCCTTTTCTTTTACCCCCCACAAAGAGATTGCATTATAACACTGAGAAAAATTATTTTATTCATACACCTCCTTCTCTTTACTGAACAATGATGGTGTTGGGCCGGTGTTACGTAAAATGGATGTTTTTGAGTTTGACGTCAACTTATAATGTTATTCCCTCATCAAAAAGCACACCTGGAGTGTTGCCTTGATTCTTTCATGCATGTTTGAGAAATCCTTTAATCCCCCTCCCCACTCAGCTCCTTCAGACTAGCCAATAGCAATTAGCAAACGCCAGGTGGAACTGCGAGCTGCTTCTCATTGCAGCACTGGTAAAAACGCAGTTAAAGGGTTAATAGAAGACTGCTGTTGTGATGACTTTCTGAAGCCGGAGTTTCAGAAAGAGCAGGAGTTTTTAAAGAGACAGAGGCCCAATTTCACTGCGATAGATTCTGAAGTGAATTTTCTTTTAAGTCATATTTGAGGTATGTAGCTTCTTTTTTGTTTTTATAAATTTGAAGGTAGTTACTTGATTGTGCTAGAAAATACAGGCCCTTTGGTCCTGAAACAAAAGATAAAGACTAATTTAAACTTAGAGAGAGAATGTTAGATGGATGGCGGACATGGACAAGAACGTCGCTGAGGCCACACCGGGATCCCAAATTTTAAAAACAGATTAAAAATCTGTAAATTTTGTTAAAATTTTGTCTTTTATCATTCTTGTACTTCATCCATATCCTTTGTTTTCGTTCAGGCAAACGTAAATATCTGCTTTGTTCTGAAGAAATGCCCACATATCCTTGCCCAAGTATGTCGATCTTTTGAGTCGTGGTGGAAAGTTACAGCTTCTACAATTAGAATCTAGATTTTGCTCTGTTTCTAGATCAGTTATCAGCTCAAACCAAATTTGAGCAGTTTTCCAAGTTGTACTTTTCCGTTGAAGCGGTGTTTAGACCGGTACCAGACCCCATCTACCCTTCAGAGGCTTGTTTAACTGAACCAACCTGCTGCTTTTGCTTAGCTTGTCTAAATTTGGCTTCTTTTTCCCAGCAGATCATTATGACGGTAAACGGCTTTGTTATGCTGGTAAACATAACATTGGATATTTGAGAAAGCATCAGGTGTCACATTGTTTTCTTCCTGTCTAGACCAAAAGTCCCAGTCCTCCATCATGGGAGTGAAAAATGACATGTTTTTTGAAAATAGGAGAAATTTGTATGGCTGCAGTAAAATGTTGTAGAAAGAAAATGTGATTAAACTGTTACCATTCTTCTGATCAAAGCGAATCATAGCCAAAGAACTGTCCAGCTGTTCTTGGTATTGACTTTTTCTGGTGACATAAGCCTTCATATACAAAGGTTTGTGCCTTATTTTAGCAACATCCCATTTTTTCAAAGTCAATATTCTCTTATGAATATTGACTTTGTTTACCGCCGCCTTTTGACCCACTTTAGAAGTGCCTGTATTTCATTACTTAAGTCTTAATTTTCAGGGGACAGTTGTGTCGCTTCTTTTGACAAGTTTGTGTCTTTGTACCTTTGATTGTTTCATTCCAGACTTTTTGGGGAACTAAATGGATCCTTGGAATATATTTTTTGAAGTTTTTCAGTTATTAATAACAGCATTTGATTCTAAGCTATTCATAGTCTACGTTAGGAAATGCAAGTAATTCCATTAAGTAATATTTACGTGCAATATGTCACTCAGAGTTATTTTGCTTCTGATGTACTTTGTATTTTTAATGTGATTCTCTTGTTGCTGTTCCTTAATTTTCCTTGTAAAGCACTTTATTAATATTTAATCAATCTGTGTATGAATCATGCTTTACAATTTGCCTTGCTTTGCTTGAAGGGGTGGATGGGGTGGGGGGGTTCATAATTTCTTGTATGGTAAACAAAGACGGAGCAAAGATAAGAACCAAAATGTATAAAAGTGCTGTCTGAATCAAAATGGTCACAAAATAATTTATGTAAATTCAGTGTTTGTTAAAGGCTTTATTGGGGCCTGCCACAGCAAAGAATAGGAGAACCTCCATGCAGTGCATGGAAGGCACCTATTAATAACTGCCACTTCCTTTCACCGTTAATGCGGCTCATACCGCTGCCGCCCCCTCGCCCCCCACAATATACGTATCCAAACATGCAGCTGAGTCTCGGCATTGTTGTTGGTTTTCTTCCCGCTTGCGCGTATCAGGACGCCGAATAGTGACATTTGTCGCATATCAATGACGTTCAGGTCGGATGAATGCGACCTGGATGTTGGTTTGCATTTGAATCGGCTATGTATCGGATATCCAAATGGGCTGGGTCGCATTCGAAAAGAATCCGACCTGTGGTGTTCAGACTGCCATGAAAAGATCGGATACAGATCGCATTAAGTAAAAAAAAAAAAAAAAAATGGAATTGGGTCACTTCAAGCTGCAGTGTGAACGCAACCTTACATTTAAAACAGAGATAGAATTTTGTCTGCCCCTCTGTATCTCACTCACACATGACAGTTTTCAGAGAGGATTAATTACCATAGCAACAGAACACTGAGGAGAGCAGAGATGTAGAGAACTACAGAGACGCCGCCTTACTATAGGAACACTTACTACAGAGTAGACAAGTATATATGTTTTATGACACATTTACCACCAATGACAGAATAAACAATAAATATATATATATATATATATATATATTTTTTTTTTCTCTTTTTTGCCAAATTCTACAACTGCGCAATTCTTGTTAAGTAGTAAGTAGTGTAAGTTACTTTGTTTATTTTTTAGCCATGTTAGCACACTGAATGGAGGAAGTCAATGTAAGACAACATGCTAGTTATACCCCACATGGCACTGGCAGCATTTAGGCTAACATTAGCATTTTGGCTAATTTTAGCGTATACACCAATTTTAACATACTGAATGGAGTAAATCCATGTTACTCAACATGCTTGTGACTCTCCACATGCTATTGAGTACATTGTAGCTTACTTTAGCATTTATGCTAATTTTTAGCATCAGAATGCTGGGTTCCAAACGACGGGCACACTTTGGCTGGCCCTGTTTAAATTTCTTCAGATATGCTCTAGTTTATTTATTGTCACAGTTCTAGAGTCAGCGTGTGGATTCAGTTCTTACAGCCAGAAACTAATAAGGCCTGAGATGTGGGTGTAGTGATGAACTCAGACTCGAGCCTTCAGAAGACAGTTACAATGTCTGCACTCTATCGCCTGAAGAATGTTTCCAAGATTGAAGGACAAGTGTCTCAGCAAGATCTAGAGAAACTCATCCATGCGTGTTGCATTGATTTTTGCTACAGTGTCTTCACAGGTCTGCCTAAAATATCGTCCAGCTGCAATTGATCCAAAATGATGCATCTGGCGTTCTGACTAAAACCAGGAAGATAGAGCACCAGTACTAAAGTCCCTATACTGCCTTCCTGAAACTCAGAGAATAGACTTTAAAATACTGCTGCTAGCTTGTAAATCACTGAATGGTTTTGACCTCTTAGGTCTTCTGGTTCTGGTTCTGCTCTGCATCCCAGAACCACAACCAAACAGCTGCTTCTATGTGTTGCACAGCAGCAGCATTCAGTTTCTATGCACCACAAATGTCCCCGAAAACTACAAAACAGCCACAACACAGAGCTCCTTTAACTCAAGGCTAAAATCCCCACCTGTTTAGAGTTGCATTTGAACCATAATAATGACACAATGTAATGTCTGTTCTTGGTTTTCACAAGTGTTGACTATCTGATGAATTTTTGATGTTTTTTTTTTTTTTTATGTTTTCATGATGTGAAATACTTTGAACTGTGGTGTTGCTGAAATGTGATATACAAACAAATTTGATTGATTGATGGCTAATAAAGTTACTTACCCGCAATTAAGTAGTGGTTTACAGTTAGGCACAGTATGACGAGAACCGTTCTTTGTTTTCTTATATTTAATTGATGACAAGCTCTTTCCACATCTGTATTTTAATGTCTCACGTTTATTAATGAGCTACAAGTCACTGAGGGTTGGAGGGCCTCTTCAGATTCAAGTCAAGTTCATGTTCGTTGCTAGGCGTGTAGATCATTTTTGGGTAAACCGTAATCGAAACGAAAGCAGCTCCGACCCCTGGTCAAGGTGGGTTATGGAAACAGGATGGATGGATGGACAGACAGACGGCCAGAAGTGACATGTGATGGGAAGCGCTTCTATGTCTGTTGTGGCTTACGAACGTCTGGCTAACAGTGAGGACTGTGAGCATAACCTTGGACAAAGTGGCACGGCAAAGCTGCAGTCT
This sequence comes from Girardinus metallicus, assembly GCA_903067095.1. Classification (NCBI taxonomy): domain Eukaryota; kingdom Metazoa; phylum Chordata; class Actinopteri; order Cyprinodontiformes; family Poeciliidae; genus Girardinus; species Girardinus metallicus. The sequence goes on along the minus strand of CAEGAE010068534.1, from coordinate 12,357 downwards.
CACGAGAAAAATTGCAGACTGGCTAATAAAACGTGACAGTGACAAGCTGTTTATAAGACGAAGACGTCGGCGGCGTGCCCTTGCAGAGGTGTGTACGTAAGAGTCGGTACATGTCGGCGAGAGCTGCTCCGCAAGACGGCACCAGCTCTGGCGGTAAATGATGCCAAGCAATAAATCACTCTTGCGCTCACGCTGATGAGGAGATCCTCACGGTTGCTCCTCAGCAGTAGCCTCCTCTCTTTTACCAACTATCTGCTCAACAAATCAATATGTTTGCAGAGTAGCTGCTCTGGAATCTTTATGATGCTGAAAATGACTTTTTTTTTTTTTTTTTTTCCCTCCTCTTATTGATCCCCACTGTGTTGATGCTTATTCGCATGATTACGCACTCAACATCAATTGGCCTGGACAAAGTCATCACATTAAAGGCTCGAGCTAGCTTAACGTAGCGTCGTACGGCAAGAGAAGTTGGTTTCCTAGAGAGGACAGCAGGATTTATTGCGCTTCCTGCTGCTGCTGCTGTAACTATGCAAAGGAAACCCCCAGCATGCACTTCTGCTGCGCTTGAGGTGGTGAGATAAAACATGCCTTGATGATAAATCAATAAGAATTCCTGTGTGCCCTCAAACGTCTCGTGCGCGTACTTGTTATAAGTGTGTCTCGATTTTAATAGCATTAATACAGTAACTTATGAATGTGATTATTGGGTTTGTTGTTTATGGGGAATCTGGGGAAAAAAAATACCAATTAGGCAGGAGACCTATAGCTGGGTTTGATAAGAGAGCAGTCTGAAAACTATAGCAAAGGACACAAAGATACAGAACACAAACTTAAGATAAAGAGGAGGAACACGAATAATTAGACTGAATGCATTTATTTCTTGCCACGGCTGCAGCAGCGATAACTCAGTAACAGCTACTGTCATATGAGAGAAACACGCGACTTGCAAACTTAATTACAGCCTCAAATTACAATGCATTTTTAAGAGGTTTAATGTGAGATCAACAAATAAAAATCCACAAATGTGGAAGAAAAGTGACAGATGTTTTTTGAAGCTTTTGCCAATAATCACTCCGTTTCATTCAGACCCCTTTTTATTTGGTTTTGCTGCCAAATAAAGCTGCAGTAGGTCACTTTTACAAAGATGTTTTTTCACAATATTGATAAAACTGTCGCTGTGTCCTAGTATGAGACAGATAATCAGTGGAAAAAACAACAACAAACAAAAAAACGGTGCTAATTATGCACTACCCGTTGGTTTAAAAAGATAAGCGATAAACAATTTAATAAGGTAAAGATTGGGGTCTCAGCTACTTCTGCCACAGTAACAACTTTTGCTGGATGTTAAATTGTCCCAAAAGGTATTCTGGTAAAAAATAATGTAGTTCTATTATTAATAATGTAGTTATATACTGAGGCCTTTTTCAAATAATATAAAGCTAAGGACATAACAACGCAAGATTATTAAACTTTTCAATTCCAGCGAGCAATTAACACTGGAACTGGAAGACAATTTAAATATCCAAAATAAACAACATAACACATAAACTGAATTAAATTAATCGCATTGACTTATTACGCTCTACAGTCAACCAAATGTCGTTAAACGGCAACAGAGGACGAATAAATGTCCCATCGAGTAAGAAAGCAACGATAAACAACCGCAGAAGCTCAACTCTAAAACTCCGCTTCATGAACGCTTTTCTTTTTTTTTTTTTTTTTCTCTTTTTGCCTCGTGTCACTAAGTTGGTGCCACTCTAATCAGACAAATGAGTGAGCTGTTGGGCCTGCCCTATATTTAGCTCAGGAGGAAACAAGCACTTCTTGGATTTCACCAACCATTAGGAGGGAACCAGCAGGATGACGGCTGACGTGGAGGGGATTTCCCAGTGATGCACAGGCTGTGCATTATGCATGAACATGTTTCAACCCTTTCCCACGTTATCAATCAGACCTTTTTACCAGACGATCACACGCCGTGTAATTAAAATAGTTAAGCGTGGTGTTTGGGGAGGTTTTGTGTGCACCAGTAGAAGAATGTCTCCAGTCATATTTCAGAGACGAGCACTCCGGATTTATACTAATATAAATGTACAAGGACTAAATTATCCGTTTTGGTCCCCCTCCTCTCCCCACATGCTGGTGGTCTGTCTCACTTGGACTTTTGCCGATCACACACCGAGTGCAAAGAAATTGAAGTAGCGTTTCTGCTCTGACCTCTTGGATCTTAAGAGGCAGAAGCATTACTTGTTCTTTTGTGATTTATTACGCTGTCTAAATGAGGTGCGTTGGCAGAGATTCAACCATCACTGGGAAATTTATCTTTATTCTTAAAGAGACAGTTCCGACTTTTTTTTCTTTCTTTGCACTTGTGTTCCCTGAAGGGCTTATTTTACCGACAGTCAGGTGCTTCCGTAGTAAAAAAAAAACACAAAAAAAAACAACAATATGTTGGATGAAGATATAAAAACGTTTTTGAAATTATTGCAATCTAGCAGCTCATTCAAATGATATTCATACATCTGCAGTTAATTTAGCATTAAACAGTTCTTTAGAAGTCCAGCTGTGTTTAAATGTTACATTTCTTATCTATCCAGTTGGTGTCAACATGCGACATTTTCTCGTGATGCAAGCGTAAACTATCATGAGCTTCAAACAAAGACTTTTGCTTTAATCTTGACAACCTTCATTTTCTCATGCATGTTTGAGGAATCCTTTAGTCACCCGTGGCAACCATTCAGCCGTGGGCGGACCTAGCTCCGCCTATGAGGGCGCAGCTCCTCCTCAGAGCTAGTTTCCGAGCTTTCGCCTCACAGGGCAGCCCACCCCCGTAACTCCCTCCACTCTGTTCCTTCAGACTAGCCAGCAGCAATTAGCAAACACCTGGTGGAACTGTGCATCAGCTGAGTTCATTATAGGAGCTACTTTTCAGTGAAATGCTGCTGAAGTCTTTGAAGGGTTAAAAGAGGAGCCATGTTGTGATGACCTCCTGAAGGCGGAGCTTCAGAAAGAGCAGAAGTTTTTAAAGAGACCGAGGCCCAAATTTAAGGCGTTAAATTATAAAGTCGTCTTTCTTTCAAGTCATATTTGAGACAGATAGCATTTTTATAACAGAAGGTAACATAGTTACTTGATTGTGCTACAAAATGGCCCTATTGTCTTGGAAAACATGACAAAATTACCTAAAATGTTGCAGTTACTATGCCAGGCCTGTATGTGGCACTGTCATGTAATCACTGATGTGCACCAAATACAGCAGTTTGGAGCTTAAACTTGCTGTTGTTATGTGCTTTGGGTTGAAAGTTAGGTCAGAGCCCAGTCTCCAACAAGGTTCCCAAATAGTTTTACATGAATTTTAAATTTGTTGGGAAACTTATAAACCACCGTATTATCAAAGTCTCCGTTTCTTTAAATCCCCATTTGGGATAAAACTTTGAACAAGCACACACCTTACTGCAGCTTTAGATGGGGGGAGAAACAACTGCTGTGGCTATTAGTTGAAGCCATGGGCGCTGGATTGGACAAGCAGTACAAATCACACTAGTGGTTTTCTCAAATATGCTACTATGAGCACTACAGAACTACATTCAAATGACCAGGACTTGTTGCTATAAAAGAAGTTTAATTAGAGAAAATTTCCAATCTTACGTGGAGGAATATGCAAGACTTCTTCTGTTGGATTAAAACGGGTTGTTTATATATTCACTATTTCAAAGTCTTATACAGACACTTCCACGCAGAAAATACAAAACTTGGTGGAGCATGAAATGGCGAATGATAATGAAAGTGCACCAAGAATAAATGTCACAATGTCATTTTGCGTTTTAAACTTATTTCTCAACGCGCTGCATGGTGAAAAGCCCGTTTTTCCCCCTCTCTCTCTTTTCTTTTCGGTTCGTGTTTTTCCCTTAATGACTCTGTGAATCATCGCCTTGAAGTGAGGTGGAGGAGTGGGCTGAGAAGCACCGTGTGATACAGAAGATTAATCTCCTAGAAAGCAACGGAGCACGTGCCCGGTTCCCCCGACTCCACGTTTGCCCCCCCACAAGCCGCTGCCATGGCAGCAACACGCTGACAAAATGAGAGATGCGCTCCGCCGTGTTTGCTTTAAAGGGCTTTTCTGTCACAAGCCAAGAGCAAGAAGATGACAACATAAGGCGACAGGGGTGATCTGCCGGCTGATGGAGTAATGTGGGGTAGAACAGATAAAGGGTCAGGTCTTCATTTTCTTTGCTTTTTGTTTTTTTTTTTTTTAGCTCTGGTGATTCGGCCGATTCTGGATCCGTGACTAAAGGGGAAGTCAAGTCAACACTGGGTCTGTCTTTTAGTTAATTTTTTAATTAAGATGCTGATGCTTGAATTTCTTCCACATTTCGTCACAACTACACACTTGGGTGGGTTTTGTGTGTAACACACAAGCATGAAGTACAGCACGATTGCGAAACGGAAGATAAATGATGCATAGTTTTCAACAATTTTCACAAATAAAGTGCAGTGTCTGATGTTTTTTAATAAAATAGTCAACGTTAAAATGTAAAACGGTTAACAGCTGTGTTGCCATTGACCATTTAGTGGCACGAACAGGAACTCGGAAAACAAATTTGGTTATTGGAAATGCGCAATTTTGGAAAAAAAAAAAAATCTCAGGTTTTTTGATTAAAATGTTTTTCTCTAAGATGAGGTGGTTTATCAGATGATTCCAAATTAGTATATTTCGCAAAACTGCTATGGAGACACTTTTTTTTACGCATCATACGAGTCACGTGATCAACGACTGGATGTTACTCCTGGAGGAAAAGACGAAGAAGACGACAGGAAGTGGTTGGAGGATGGTGGCGCTGTGTTTTTTTTAATGACTTATTGCGTGAACAAACTTATTCCTGTGTGTTTTTAATATACACCACAATCGCAAAATTGGGTTTTCTTTGACTCGCGGCTTATCGACAAAGTTTTGCACACATCTGTTATGGAAACTATTTACTAAGTTGTATTTTATTTTCAGTACAAATAATACTAAGAAATATATATTTTTTTTGTCCCACATTGAGATGGTCATAGAATCTAACAGCTGAGGGGAGGACGGATCTCCCATGAATGATTTTGTGTACTTCAGATGCAGCAGTATGTCACCAAAAAACATCTTACAAGCAAAAGAGTTTCTCTATTTGTGAACGCCAACATCCCTAAGCAAACAGACAGAGCTTCAATGCAATGGCTTAGATCAGGGGCGTCACACTCAGTTTCATTTCGGGTCACATCAAAAGTCTGAATGTTCTTAAAGGGCCAGTAGACTGTTAAAATATAAAATATGAATAATCAGCTGTTTGTTTCAGCAGTCAATCAGTGTTTCTTAAAATTAAATTATGTTGAACATCTTTTCACACTGATCAGTCCCTCCAGGATTTTGTGATTGTTTTGAGTTTTTATTTTATTTTATTTTATTTTTTTGCAAAGTCACAGATTTTGTGGTGCTAATTTAGAAATATTTGTAAGGAATGTTTGGGGTCTGGAGGACCACATAAAAAGTGCCGGCGGTCCAGATTTGGCTCCTGGGCCTTGAGTTTGACACATGCAGCTTAGATCAAAGCATATTTGTGTGTTAAGATGGCCTAGCCAAAGTCAAGACCTGAGTCTGTTTTAGAATTTGATGTTTTCCTGCAGCAAAGTGAGGCAGAAATCTCCTGTTTTTTTTTTTGTGCATAAAAACCATTGAGAAAGCACTTCAGATAGATACTTGAGATGTATTTACTGTGTCTATATTTCTGGTGTCTAAAAGTTATGTTTTAAAATGGCTACATAAAAGGACATCTAATAAACCACTCTGACTTTAAGAGAGCGGGTCGAAATCCCATAAAACACTGGAGGCTACCCTTAAATTACCGTCCACAAAACGACGTCAGGCGACAACAAACCTAGTTTTTGGTTTTTGTAGAAATAATGCTTCATACCGAATACTCTTCATGGATATTTTGTTTCAGTTTGTGTTTGTAGTTTTATCGGTAAATAGCGCCAGAAGCCAGGACATCTCGGTTCCCGCTGCTTCTTTCGTTAATCTGTCTCTTGAGTCGGAGCCAACAGCTGAACAAATCCTCGATACTTTATCCCCGGCCTGTAGACGCGCTCACACGGGCTGTACTTCCAGGAAAAGCTGTCAGAAACGTGCCTCTCGTCTCGCTCATTATTCGTTTAGGTGACTAATTGAGCTCGTTTTTTGTATTGCATCTGGGTCATCAAACACACCAGGAAGTTAATTCTCTTCATCTCAATGTACTTTTAGGGAATAAATCAAATAAAACCATCCTCATTATTAGACCTGTCACGATAACAGAGTTTGCTGGACGATAAATTGTTCCAGCACTGATTGCGATAAACGATGATATTGTTGTTTTGATACCATTTTCAAGTAGTAATGGCATAATAAGGATCGATAAGCTTTAAATCCTAATGAACATATAAACACTGAAACTGGAGGGCATATATATAAAAAATTAAAGAAACAAATAAAATGAATTATGAAGTCTTTGTAAACAAAATTATCTTTCAAAAAAAGGGATAGTTGCGACCAAAACACCAGACTGAAGACTTTTATCATTCCATTTTTGGTAAAAAGAGAGAGAAAGGAGAAAAACGATCACATTTATCATGAGATTAAGTGATTTATTGTGACAGCCCTACTTATTCAACATATTTTTTTAATTGGTGACATAGGAACTTCTTGTCAGCTGAAAACCTGCTTTTATTTGAGCTGGATTTGCAGGTTTGGGGCCCAGCATCACCAGCTAGGAGCAGGTTGTATCGTCCTGGACGCTACATGTCCAATTTGTCTGGAAACTGTTTCATTGCAGGCTTACGTTGTGTCAAGCGTCGGTACAGATGAGTGAGGTGCAGCCAAACGAGACAAAAGAAAGAAGACATCAAAGCGAAGCGTCGGCGGAGATAATGCCGGACAAACGAGACGGACCTACTCACAAAGATCAAAACGGTGCAAACGCTACAACGCTAGACGCGTTGCCAAACCAAGGATAAAAGAAAGTATGATATCACATAGCAACATGTCTGATTTGATTTTTCTTTTTATTGTGTATAAAGTGTTTCGCCTAATGTTTCTTTGCAATTCCTAAATGAACAAATATTCTCATCAGCTCTGGCGAGCGCTGCGGCGGTCAGAGCCGTTGTGTTTCACTCGGCAGAGTTTCGGACTTCTCCTCCATCCGGCGGGATTTCTACAAATGTTGCAGTTTTCACCGCGCTCGCCAAAATGAATGCATGCCACCTGCTCTGGGGACTATAAATTGCCCATAAATGCAGTGATGCCTGCAAGCTGGTTTGGACATCTTGTGCTGCACTGTCACTTTACACGTGATTTGCTTTGAAGATGCAGTCTATTGAAAATACTCTCCTTCCGTTTAGGATGGGGGAAGAGTGTATATATATATATAAAGCTAATACCATGTCTATGCCACCACTGCAGAATTCATGGTACCTGGGTTTTTTTTTTCTCCCTCATCATCGGGTCAGAATCTCACTCATCAGTCCAATTTCTCTTTCTGTTAAGCACAGATATAGTACCGTTGTAGTCCGCAATAATTATTGAAAAGCCTTTCAGTTGCTGTGTTTGTCTGTATGAGAAACCAAATTTCTTTTTCCAGACCTTACTACGTATAATCTACATAACTGAAAGACACAACCTCATTGTACCATTGGGCCTGATGCCTCTGGACAGTAACATTAGCAAGAAACTGTATTTGTAAGATTTACAACCATAGAAATTATTTCAAACTTCCGGGAAACTGCAAAACAGCCGAAACACTGAGTTCCTTTCAGTCAAAGCTAAAACTCCCCCTGTCTACAGTTGTTTTTGATCCATAATCACTGGAACATTGATCAACAGATTAGATGAGTATCAATGTAATGTGATGTTGGTTACTGGCTTCTCAATTGGTGTCTTTGTATTTTTGTGCTTTTGCTGCTGAAACGTGCAATGCAAATGAACTTCATTGATTTCAGTCATTTATGCTTATAATTCATCTTTTGCTTGAGGAAAAACTTCACTGCCTGTTTGAAGTTCAGCATTCATGGCTCCAAATTATTTGCAAAAAATTCACTTGAGAAATTTTCATTGAGCAAATTTAAAATATTTGGGGAAAATAAAAAATGCAGCTTGGGAAGCTAAAGTTTCCTAAGCACAATGTCACTTGATGTGCTAGCAGCTGATATTTGCAAAGCAGCCAATCCAGGAGCGGCATTTATTTTCCCTGGCGCTGATTGGCTGTACCAGCAAGAGCAAAAATAAGGAAGGCTATAAATATTCCAGCTTCTGCGATGTATCAATGGGCATTAAGGTTTGTGAACTGTAAAGTGAGTCAACTGTTAAATTTAGACAACTACAAGCATTTTTGTGACATTATTCCATCATTTTATTGGTTCTATTTGTTTTTAATGTATTTTCGTAATTTTACAGTTTTCGCTTTCAGTTGTTTTTTTAGTTTCAGAATTTTGTCTGATTCCCAGTAGTTTAGTTGTGTTACTAAACTACATATGTTGAATTCTTTTTGTTATAAACTCTTGTATTTTGGAGAGAAATTGTATTTATTCCATGCATCTGTGTAACATATTGTTGTTCGGATAACATAATTTATTATTTTAAAGCTTAAACCTTATCAGGCGGGTATTAATAACCAGTAACTGAGTTTGAACTATTTGGCTATTTTCTTGATGACCAAGTGGTGGCCCAACTTAGGAATTTTATTTAAATTACTGATTTTGTTGATAACAGCTGTAAGAAGATGTGTATAGGTATTACTAGCCAAAACTGGACTCCTGCGTGTTTATAAAGGTGGACTGGTGGATGTGGGATTTTGGACTGGGTTGCCATTTTGGAAACTGCTACTTTGTAGTGAAGATTTGTAGAAAGTAGTCAAGACTTCTGCTGTTCAGTCAAGTTGGAATGACGTCTCCTCTGTTTCACGATGCACATCTCTGTAACGACTTGTTTCGCTTCCTGTTTATCCATTTGGTCCTTGATGGAATGAGCCAAAAACAAACAAACCAAAAACAAAAAAAAAAAAAACATAAAACTGAGGCAGATGAAACTGAAGCAGCAATAATGTGTTTTCAAAAACAGTCACTAAACAATTGCACCAAATAATGGATTCATATAATGTATAATAGCGACATCAATGCTGCTCCGGAAAAGGGGAGATGCACATAAAAATGGCAGTAAATGATTTCTGTATGGAAGTCTTTATCGGATTGAACATTTACGAAAAACTCTGTAGCTTTAAACATGCGGCTGCGTGATTCCTCTGTCACTTAAGATTTGCTTCTTTTTTTTTTTTTTTTTAATGAAGCAAAATTTAATTTGCATGTTAATATTAATTTGAAAAAAAAAAATCTTCCCTCTAAATCGACATGACTTTTAATTAGCCTAAATAATAAGCAGACGAAGACGCCATTTCTCTGGAAACAGTCATAGCATTTGCAGCAATCCTCTTTTTTTTTTTTTTTTGGCAATAGGTTCCTGGGGGGGGGGTTAATGGCCGATTATTGGGATGAGCCATTTAATCCTTCATCTATATTACCCCCGGGGCTCGGACATGATCTTACCGAAAGCTTACTGCTGCAGTTGGATGAACTGGCATTGGAGTCGCAAGCTGCGGGCGTGCCACAGGTGCAGCTAATAAGGTTAATAGCATGCACACTGATTAGTGATTAGCTCCTTAAAAGGCATCAACGACAACGAGGTTGTTCAGCTGGATTATGGAAACCAGGAGGAAGTCCTCCCTTGAACTTTGAAAAGAATGAAAATCAGCTTCTAGTGAGTGATTTTCCACTTAATTTAGCAATTAAAGAAATTAGAATAATAATAATTCGTTAGTCCATTTGAATGTGCCTCTTGACAAAGTCGGGTTTGCCTAAGTTGCAATGGTATTTCAGAGTCAGTCATTTATACTTATACATGCCCTTTTCTCTAACATTTGGCATTTGTTTAATTTAGCAATATTTTATCAACTAAGCAATGCATGTATTGCATATGACTAGCATCTAATCTTCCCCAGACGAAAACGTCCATTCATCCATCCATTTTCTAACGCCCTTGTCGGGAGGTGCTGGTGCCTGTCCAGCTAACGTTCCGGGCGAGAACCCTGGACAGGTCGCCAGTCCGTCACAGGGCAACAGAGACAGACAACCATGCACACACACAATCACACCTGGGGAGAATTTAGAGAGACCAATTAATCTGACAGTCATGTTTTTGGACTGTGGGAGGAAGCCGGAGTACCTGGAGAGAACCCACACAAGCACAGGGAGAACATGGAAACTCCGTGCAGAAAGACCCAGAACCTTCTTGCTGCAAGGCAACAGCTCTACCAACTGCGCCACTGTGCAACCCTGAAAATGGGATCAAGCTAATTATTTAGAAAACAAGAGCTCGCAACAATATTTATTATTATCCAAACAATGTGTTTGTACTCATTAACAGGAGAAGTAAAGGGAATGCCCTTGCGTCATTGAATTCAATTCGATTTTGCATCGTTTTCTGCATCAGAATGTAATTCCAGCCCCAGTTTGTCCGAAACGACGTGAGGCGAGGAACATTGGTAAATGAGGTTATGCAGACAGACTCCCACTGCATTTCACAGGAACTCTGGGAATAATCCAGGAACAAGTTGTTATATTTTTCAATCAGCTGATAGACAGGCATTTGAAATATTAAAATGATCAAGCACTAACAATTATAATGTTGCTGCATGGTGGACTGTACATAGCAAGTTGCTGTTTTTCAGCTCTGGCATATTGAAAAGTGGTGTGAACAGGTTTAAACATAACGACATGTCAGGGATTTTGTGCTGCCATATCTTGTTTACCGATCCTCTCCCATTATAAATATAGCGTGTATCTGAATGAATGTTATACAGAGTGTTCCACTGCACTGGGATGGGGTATGTCCCGTTTGCTCTGATGTGATGCCTTGCTTTATTTAATCATTTAAATTTAAGGATCAACCAGCTCTCTGGGAATTCCTTTAAAGCTGCCAAGTAGGAAATCATTAAGAAATTAAGGGAATGTATCAATATAATTTTCAGTTTTAACAAGCATTTGACATGGCGACGTGAGTAAATCTTCATATCTTGAGATTTCAGGTTGTTGCTGTGACATTTGAGTCACAGTCGAGTCGATTCAGTAACGGCGCTGATCATGTGCGGTACACATGGTGTAGGAGTAGTGCAACTCTCAACCAGTGAAATTTTTTTAACTCTTAAAAAATCTGTGGCAGTCTGGCTTATCTGTTGATAAAATTGTACATGCTGCGATTGTGCGGAAAAGTTTGTTGATATTTCACTAATGCTGAAAAAGCACAATTTCACAGTTGCGTTGTTTCTATTAACTAAGCAATGCAATTATAATCACACATGAATAAGATTGTTCTTGTGACAAGTAATTCAAAACATGCAGCACCTTCACCAACCACTTCCTGTTGTCTTCTTCGTCCTTTCCGCCAGTAGTAACATCGGCTTGTTTATCGTGACTCGAATGATGCAAAAAAGTGTTTCTGTTGAAGTTTTGCGAAATGCACTAATTTCAAAACGGCCAATAAACCATCTCATCCGAGTGCAAAGATGTTATCAAAAAACGTGAGTTTTTTTTTTCAAAATTACTGTCTTTCCATAAAGCAAATTTATTTTCGTAACAATTTGCACTGTTATATGGTCAATGAAACAGCATAATAAGCTGATGACAGAGCATCATCGTATTTTCCTTTGACATTCAAACCGAAACGGATACCCAATCTTACAAATGCCAAGGTAGCTGGGGAAGAGCCCAAGGAATTTCTCTTAAAGTATTTTGCTGGCCTGACCAGTACTCACTGAGGAGAAGTGGTGTACACTAGAGGGGCAGTGGGCTACCGAGAAGCAATATTTGCCGAAAAAATAAGGGTATTTACCGATCAGAGGATTAGGATGGCAGCAGGAGAAGAAATAGGGGAGACGACAGAAGGGGTGTCAAAGAATGATTAGACTGCCACTAAGCCAATTGGGGAAATGGGACCATGGCCAAAGAGACATGACAAAAAGCAGAGGGAGATGAGATGAGAAATGCCAGGAGGGGGACAGGCGGTTAGAGAAACGGGAAAGGACAAACAAAATGCGCAGACGGCTGGAGTTGAGAAAATCAAAGCCCAAAATTAAAGCCGCAAGCGGCGTTGGAGGCCCTCGCAGCAAAGCGCGCGAAGGCCTCGTGGGCACCGCCGGGGTTCCAGCAACGACAAGCTCTCGCGCAGTCCCCGCAGACTTCCGCCAGGCGACAAATACCGACCTCTTCCTCACCTCTCCCTCACAAAGCACAAGCGCAGCA